>CM055825.1:15388353-15406796 GCA_029582265.1 Zoroaster sp. YZ-2022 | reverse complement strand
AACTTTAATTTTGATGTATAAGTTGACAATTTTTGTTTCTTTCATAATCATGAGGAGGTCATATATAAGATACCTTCAAACCACCCTAATCTGACCTTTACTTCACTGTCCAAACAGTATGGACAAATTCAACATTTTCTAACGCAAAATTGATATGTCTTTTTGAATATGAAATTGATAGTTAATTATAAAAGATGAACAAACCCTTGCACAATATGATATTTACATCATCGTTAAAAATTTGATTGAACCGGAAGGGACTTTCGAACACCGTGTGTTTGTTCAATAACATGTCTCAACATGAAAATGTCAGTGTTGTTTTGTTTTTTTTTAGTCTGAAATACAAAATAAAAACATACTATTTCATTGTTAAAGCCATAGCCATAATACTGTACAATTCTAGTGGTTTTTGGTAATACTCATATATACCAAATAAACACAATTATTTGAGGTCATTTAACATACAAGCAAATTCCTACAAAAGTTATTCTTTTTGGAAGTAAATTAAACGTCAGTAATTGCTAATCGTTATCGGCGGAAATATTCTTGTGCAAATATATATGGAGAATGAGGGCAGATATTGGTAAATTGCTGCAGTTTTCACGGGAAACTTGAAGACTCAAACTTCGTGAACCTTTCACCTGAGTTGTTTTGTATAATTATAATCATTCCACTATATTTACAGATGGAAGATATTTAAATATCCGAAAACCTTCATAAAATCAAATGCAATACACTCAGAAACAAACTGGTTTATTATTAAATTTATTTTGAACATATTGAATTTGATTCTCCTGATTTGATGTCAGGTCTCAGCACATTGTCGTCACCACAACCGTGGATTCTTATCCAGTAATAACAAAGTAATCCATCCATTTTTCTTCGGTCAATCCGACGGGTCGGTTGTCAGGCCAACAACCTTTCCGGTCGGAGGCTGTACCTCGTCGCCAGCTTAAGCCGGGAATAAAGACAAGATGGTTGATATGTTGGGAATATGGAGGTAATCATTAACGTCATTCAATGTTTTGGTCCAAACTAGGCATTTTGCCGTTGTTGTTTTTCTGCGATGTATAGCTTCTGCTCATTTGAATAGCCTCATATTGTTTTCTCTGTTAGTCATTCACCTCTTAAAGGGGACATGTATCGTCACGATCAGATGCAGACTTTGTAACAGGGCATGAGATTTGGGTCCTCATTTAAGATTGAACACATAGTGACTGAAAATTGACTGACCAATTATGCAGCAGCAACAGCGTAAATAAGACCTAATCATGAGGTGTTATTTGCTGAGTGACTGAGTTAATCAAAACTAGCACTCTGATTCCGCCATGTCCTGTTGATTGTGACGATAGGAGTCCCTTTAAAACCAAAGCGTTGAATCAACATTATCAGTGTGTTCGGTCAGTTTAAAGTTTAATTTGACCCCAAGAAAATGATGACCACTTCATAACAGTAAAAATGATCTCACACTTCTAAAAGTTAGCTCTAACTTTATTTTTACAAACAGTTGTCACTGACCGAATTTACTACACAACGTTGGCACACAACTATTCCGTTTTTTAGAGTATAGTTGTAATATTACTCATTACATAGTTGGTTTACCTTGTTATCATAATAATTTATAATTGTTTGTATCTTTCCTCATAGAATTAAATCAGATGAGACATTGAATATAGTGAATAATTAATGAAATGATAATAATGACTTGTTTTGCTTTGTTTTCATTTCAGTGCAACGTTCATTTGTTGAATTTCAACCATTAAACCCCATGATTTTTTTTTCTTATTGAGAATGGTTGCTGGATACTTGTTATTAAAACTTTGGTCATGATTTGTAAACTTTTTAAACCTTGTGTTGACTGGACATGATATTTTTAGAGATAATGGCATCACGTCAAGAATGATTTGCATTAATAATATCCGCCCAGGCTTTATCACATTCCAGAAAAGCGCGGGAAATAAGCCTTCAGGAAAGAGAGTCTTGAAAGGGCGTTTACCCTGATGAACAATCATGTAGATAGCGCCCTCTTTTAGGCCATGACCGCAGCCAAAGCCATCAAAGCTTAAATTCCTAAATTTAAATTCACATTCCATCCGTAAACAAATATCCTCATAGGTGACGGCTTTGGGAGCTAGATAGCGGTACGAATCTCCCCATACCGACCTGGGCCCTTGCAATCATTGTATACGTAGGCTTGGTTCTTGTCATCGACTCTGTGTAACGTTGGGACTTCGGATATTCGTCGGTAAGTTGTGGCAAAAATGTGGAAAATCACACGATTCTTTTTTATAACGGTAGAATATTTGTTGGGCCATCGGGTTAGTTACGAGAACTATGATGTGTAATGCTGACAATGTCTGGACAAAGTCTGCCATTCTATTTTCATTTTTTTTTTTATCTTCAATACCTAATTACAAAAAAATAATTAAAATCAAATGAAGTTGGTAAAGGAACAAATCACACTGAATGTGTGTTTTTATCTTTCTTTCAGCCATTTTTGATCCAACAAAGAAATTGTTAACACGTATAGACTCCACAATGAGCAAACTTTCACGGTTGGTTGTGTAATGTATCTTGATTCACAAAGTCAACATACCTATATTAGCAGTTTTGCCAACCGTTACTCGATGTTGTACCTTGCCTTTAAGCTGTCCTGATGGTCGCAGTTCTGAAACATCCATTTCTCATTTTAACATTTCTTTTTGAACTATTGGTCCCTCACAGACAGTGGAGTGACGAGAGACAGAAAGCTTCGCCTAGCCGTACTTGGAGACAGTGACATGGAAATAGACCTGAGGCTGGAGTCGCAGATAAACAGGCCAGAAGTAGTAGAGAATGGCGACAAGCCAGCCAAGATGTACCGTGACAATCAGATATCGTTTGGAGTACAGTACATGCAAACACAGCAAAGAGAGGTACTGCTTTTAGCCGGTAGTTGTCACCCAGGGTACTCCCTATGGTACCCAGGCAATCCTAAAAGTTCTATAACCTACATAGGATTGAGATTACCTGGGTACCATTGGTGACCTTGGTGACAACGACCTTCTGCCTTATTTTATATTTATGAGTGATTAGGAAAAAGCTACGTTAATCAGGAGGTTGGAGGTTCAAATCTTGCTTCAGTCAAGTTTGTCCTTGTTCACGCACAATATTAAATTAATTCAGACACAACTGATACACCCACTGTTTCATTTTAGTAAAAAACACCCACAGAGTCCACATTGCCTTATAGATAGGGAGTCTCAGTCCTGGGACCCTGTGTTCCCACCCTGTGTTCCCCCCCCTAAAACCCTGAAAATGCCATTCCGTGAGGCGGAAGTCCCCACTTCGTTTATGTAAATACATGAGAGACCGATACAAAATAGACCGATCTCCAAGTGACGTTCCATCTTGATATACCTATCTCAGTTCAGTACTTTTTATGCGGTACAAAGCTCGTTGATCAAAATGTATTTTAAAATTCCAGAGATTACTTTCACATAATGTCATCGCAAACCTTTTTGCGAAAGAAGCTGAAACTCTGCTTTAAGTCATATTATAGGGGAATGCACACATTAGTGTAATTTATTTTCAAAATTGCTTCTGTGAGTATGCTTACTTTCTTTGAATCAAGATAAACATTAAACAACCAACCTTTGAAAGCTTATTATGTTGCGTCGTTAATGAGAAAATGGATCAAACATACACTCAGATTGTTATTATTCATTATAACGAATAATTTAGGAAAGAGTACTATAACTAGTAGTACTCTTTCCTCAATTCGAATTGGTAATTATTTCACCTTTCTTAAAAGTGACAGCAACTCAGACAACATCATTTTTAAGGGTGATCCATACCAACATTACAATTCGACCATTTGGATTATTTTTTATATAAGGTGAGCAAAGATGACATAGCAGCGGCTCTCGGCATCACATACGCTTCAGTCGAAGAAAACGGCAACTCCTCCAAGAATACAGACGCCCCTCCACAAGAGCCGCCCGAATACCTAGAAGTCCTAGCAAGCCCAGAAGACGTGTCGCCGACAACGGACGGGGCAGCTGCTAGTGGTGAGGTGACTGGTCAAAGCCCGAAACAGAGCTACGGCTGCATTGGATGGTGCGATTAACGAGGCTTATGACGATACTTCAGAGGACCAAACTACGAGTCTTTAGTATCAAGGTTTTTGTTTTCTTTTAACAGAAGTGTTCTTTCTATGAAACAACAATGTATGGGCCCACATGCTTTCTTGAAACCACTGTTCCGAAAATGCATTCACTAGTATTGGAAACGTGATCTGATTACAAATAAACAACCTTTAAGTGAGTAAGTAGTCTTATGCTGTTTTGATAATTGCAGATTTGTTATTAGTTTAAAACAGTTTTTCCTTTTTTCTCATTAGTTTTTGATTTGAAGGTTTAGTTGTATTTGATTTGAATGTTTAATGTGATGTTTTTAAACAAGTTAAATATTGTTTGACCTAATTCCGAGACTGCATAAATACGTACATAAACATACACTTTACTTGTAATAATTGTTACAGTGATATAGTTATGATTCACTATGGCTTTGTAATGAAGCGTCAATATCACTGATAATATTTGATAGATTGAACAAAATACTGGAAAATGTCTAGTGTCAATATTCTTCAGAATCAAAAACGACAATCCATGCTAATAACGTTTGATAAGGCTCCTACGGAAATATCACTTCTCCAAATTTTTTGCAAGGTCAGTTACAGACTGCCTGACTCTGAATAAGATTCCAAATTTAATGGTCTAAGTAGTATACCAGGTCACTATAGGGCACCTTTGACCTTTGACCTACTGTCACTATAGGGCACAGTTGACCTTTGACATACTATCACTATAGGGCACAGTTGACATTTGACCTACTGAATTATAGGGTACAGATAACCTTTGACCTACTGAATTATGAAGTTGAGTGACGTAACCATTGGTTGTCTGAGACACGTGACATAAAATGGCTGCCGACAAGTAGTGGAGAAGATTAAAATGGCGTCTTATAGTAGAAAGGAGGGAAAGAATGTTTTGAAAAGATTGTTTGATGAGTCATCACGGTCATGCGATGATGGAGGGCAAGTCTAAACATGTGTTTGGTAGGACGTCTGACGTCATCGTTTTGCGAACGGGTACGGGTGTAGGTATGTTTGGACACGTTTGAGAGACGTCATGTTCCTAAATTTAGTAAAGCGTATGATTGGACAATTGAAACAAAAGCATAGGCATCTGACTCGTAGTACACCTTCTTCAGAAAGTTCTCCGCGTCAATCGGTAATGTCCGGGAATTTTCGATAACGAGGGTGCTACGACAGCACACCCACATGCACCTAATGCTATGGTCCAACAGAGATTTCGAATCTCTCTATCGTGTTTCGTCAAGATTTTAGATTTTTTAACAAATTTTTTCGAGAAAAGTCGAAATAGTCTAAAGAGTCTAAAAAAATCGAAACTGTCGATATTTGTCGAAAAAAAAATCATTAATCGAAAATTATTAAACCTGACCAATATTTTTTGATAAAGTTTCGATCAAATTTATCGACATTTTGTCGACATTTTATCGAAACTGTCGAAAATGAAATCGAAATAGTCTTAACAGTCTAAAAGTTCGAAAACCAGTCGAAATAAATCTAAACTCTCTAAATAGTCTAAACAATCGTTACAGTCGAAATAAATCGGAACATTTGTCCAAATTTTTTAAAACAATCGAAAATTAATCGAAAAAAAAATCGAAATCAATCTAAACAGTCTAAACAGTCGAATTTTGTCGAAATGCCAGTCGAAATGATCTAAACAGTCGAAAGTCGTCGAAATAAAATCGAAAATGAATCGAAATTGTCGAGAAAATACAAAAATAGAAATTTTCTCACGGAAAACAGATATTTTGTGGATATTTATACGAGATTTTGACGAAATTATTAAAAATAACCAAAAAAAAAAAAAGAATCGAAATATATTTCGACAGAAAGATCGAAATATTCCTGTGGGACCATAGCATTACTTTCTTCAACGCGTGATCGAATGCAAGGTTGACCTGGGGCAGGGACGTGCACAGGGTTGTAGAGGGGCAGGGGCTCAGAGTCTGAAAAGGGCAGTGTAATTCCATGCGAGCGCGTAGCTAAAGATTGGGCGTTTATTTATTAATAAAAACGCATAATATGGTTTTTAACATTACAATCAGATCAGATTATGTTGATGACTGGTTTTCATTTACAATCTGATCTGGTGGTGAGTGAGCCTATAGTCAAGGACCAAGTCCACCAAGTCTAATTATCCCTTAAGTCTCAAATTTATAATAAACGTATCATATCACCTGATATTTGCACAAGAAAACGGAGCTCCGCCTAGTCAAACAATCATAAAGTGCACCAATAACACAAAACCGAAAATGAACATGTATTGGGGCAAATAGCTTACCTACCTAATGAAGTAAGTGTAGTAGTTGCTTTGAATTAGGCTAACTGTAAGACATAGGTCTCGAGTGGGAGCGGGATGTCAATTTCGTGTTTCAGTGACAGCGTGTGCCTGCCTATCAAAGACGTATAGGCGCGCGCGGCTATGCGTGAAATCTAGTTTCGCGGAGGGGCACATGCAGGCCCGTGCACAGGAATAGTAAGGGCATCTCTGCTGACCTAATATTTATTCTAATTTCATTCTATCCTGACATCTTTCAACTAGGCAGGGCAGTCTATGCGCAACAGGAACTTAATAATTCATTCAAAAAAATAAATAAATAAAACCTTGGGCTAAAAAGGGCACTTTTTATACTAGGCAAAAAGGGCAGGGGCTCAAGCACCCTTTGGGACCTATGTATGCACGTGCCTGGGTCTAATATAACATAGGTGGTTCGCCGGTTGATATTCCCAGCAAGTACCGCAATAAATTTCCCCACACTGGTGAGGTTTTTACCCATTCGCCCGCTGTTACGAATTATCTTTCCACATTTACATTTTCTTATTTCGGAACACGTTGATTTCCCCCCTACTGTTATTTTCTTTTTCTTTTTTATCATGGTTTTCACGGCGGTCTTCTCCTTATGATTGTCATAACACTCGCTACTCATGAAATATCTGTTACAGTCATTACAATGTACCCACTTAACAAATGGACATTCAGGGTAGGTCTTAAAACAACAATGACATTTGTTCTCGCACTAGTGATCCTGCTTGTTCTGATACCCCTTAAAACATACCTCACAGAAATATGATCTACATACAAATCCCTTCATCGACGTGATCGTAGCATAGTGATTGTCATAAAAGTATAAGTACAACTTGTGAGGGGCTTCTTTTCCTTTAAACCACATACCGTTCAACAGCGAGGCAGACAGGACTATCAGTTGATACCCCTCGTTTGAAAGAACATCCTGAAATTTACTTAGCTCTTCCAAACCACAGGGACCCTCTGGTACACCCGCCTGCCTGTGTAGTGATTTAGCTAACTGCGTCTGCTCAATACGCCCTCGCTTTATGTTATCATACTGTACGTGTTGATCTTCCTTTGCCCTAGCGGTCACGATCGCCCCTAACTGCACAACATAAATCATCTTTATTGTTAATCATTACTACGCACTTCTTTCGCGACAACCACTTTTCTAAATTCATGGTCCCGCGATCCAAACGCCTACCACTACCAGACCCTCCCCTATCCATTACCACCCTTGTTACCGTTAGTAGCGTTACCATCGAGCGAGACGTTTGTATTCGATTGGAGGACTGCCTCCAACCTCCGTAACAAATCATTGACGGTAAGCAAACCTCTCCTCGCAAAGGGTAGCCAAAAGGGATCCTCTAACCCGGGCAATCGAATGCTAACTGCCACAAAGTCCATGGCATCGAATTCATTGAATAACCTATCTAAAAGGGACTCAAATACAGTTCCGAGCGTGTTAATCACAGAACGGATACCGTTGATTGGTTTAATATTCCTAAATCTAACTGAGTATATATCACCTTGTGAATTAAATCTCTTAATACGTTTGGTTTCTCTTGCCACGAGTTTATAGTAGTCGTGAGGATCGCCAATAGTTTCCCACCGGGGAGCCTCTGGGGGGGAATCGTAGGAATCGTCGTCCATATCGTTCACATCACCAAAACCGTCGTCTTGACTCGCTTCAATAAATGGAGGGTCGTCTGAACTGTCGCTGTCACCTTCATCCTCTACGTGGAACGCCTCATCAAGCGGTCTCGAAGGACCAGCGATGTCTTCCTCCCTCTGCTGTTCTTGGTCTTCTCCAGACTCGATGTCCCTCCTCTTGTTTTGGTGCGAAGGCCCCGGTTCGTCTTCGCTGTCACGACGTCGTTTATCACCACGGCCTCCTTGTTCCCCCTTTTCTCCATCGTCACCTCCCCCTCTTTGCTGCATCTACATCATAATACAAACAGAACGAAAAATAAAATTTTTACTTTTATTATAGTTATTATAATTTTTATTTTCTATTTTTAATTTTGTTTTTGTCTTCACACACGTATTAACAAAACACTTCTTATTGTCGTGTCATTTACCTGTTCCAAAGCTAACGTTTCCATTTCATGTATGTCTTGCAGTGTAGCAGGGGCTAGGGGTGGACTGTTAAAAGGTAGTATGGATTAACCCCCAAGTGGTTGTCGGCTACATCCTGTATATGTTCTAGTTGACTAGGCGATGGATCGGGCGAATTAAACATATCGTTTTCTTCCATGGTTCGGTCCATCTGCTGGGACATTTTTGTACGACTTGCTTCTCCTCTCGCATTTCTCGTATTAAGGAACAAGTATCCTGACACCTCCTTTGTATAGACGGATACGTCACAGCTTTTGGTTCAGTATGCCCAAGGATTTTCGAACTTGTTATCATGTGACCCCGAGTGCAGATTTATATTATCTTTAGACATCTCTTTTAAATTCAGCCGCATCTGTATTTTTTTATCATATCTATACTTTGTGTACATTAATTAATCTGTCTTCATTATCGCTAATCGGTCTTCTTATATAGGTGGCCTTCATACCGTAAGCAAAACCTTATTTGATCAGCTGACAAGTACGTCGCAGCTTCCGGGTCAGTATGACCAAGGTTTTCGGTTCAGTATGACCAAGGTTTCTCGAACTTGTTATCACGTGACCCCGAGTGCAGATTTATATTTTCTTTCTTCATTATCGCTAATCGGTCTTCTTATATAGGTGGCCGTGGCCTTCATACCCTAAGCAAAAAATATTTGATCAGCTGACGATCTGTATGTGTTTATGGTTATTTGTTATTGATTTTATTTATTAGTGATACCAATAGATTACATTATACCCCCCCCCCCCCGCCCATATACTCACATAACTGCTTTAGCTCTCATTCGCATGACTCCGACTGACTGTATTCATACTTTCCAGTATAACACTATCATGGCTCTATTCATGGCTTTCGATAAGGCTCTAGACGAGCGCCGTCACCCCGAGTATTGTGATGCTCTAAGATGGGTGATAAATTCCGACAATGAACTACGGGACTGGGAAGGGATTCCGCTTAATTCATCCAAGAACGTGATATCGGCTGTAAGCGCACTCGGGAAGGCTGTCGCAAAGGGCCATCTAGCCTACGCCCAGTATCTGATGCAGAAACATCCTCTCATGTTTTTCAACATGTAGCGTGTAACACCGAACAATCTATCAAGGGGGCCCCGAGCAGGGTCCCCCGCACATATTCCAGAAAGAGATATTTTGACGTCTGTACTGTCATATTAGTTTGTTGTGTTTTATCCTTCTTTCGGGTAGGTCCTTTTCTAATTTTTGTTTTCAACCCCCATTGGATATGTAAAAAGAAGAAAAAGAAATGTCTACACTTACCTTAACTGTCGGGGGATGCAGATGTCATCCTTTTCATTTGATCGTGTCACACGTCGTATACACGCTAAACACTTGTCTGCGTCCGATGTCTCTTCGAACTTGTTTTATTTCGTAGTGCTTTTTCTCTCTGACATCGCTCCGGCGATTTTACTTTTGAATTACATTATCAGCTCACGCTCTTTTATAGGCGTTTAGTGTTTTTTCTCCATGACATCTCCGATGTCACTCCGTCGATTTACGTTTGTATTCAATTATCCAATCATACGCTTTACTAAATTTAGAACATGACGTCTCTCAAACGTGTCCAAACATGCCTACACCCGTACCCGTTCGCAAAACGATGACGTCAGATAGGTCAAATGTCAAATGTGCCCTATAATTATGATGGTCAAAGGTCAACTGTGCCCTATAGTGATAGTATGTCAAAGGTCAGTAGGTCAAAGGTCAACTGTGCCCTATAGTGACAGTAGGTCAAAGGTCAAAGGTCGTCAAAGGTCAACTGTGCACTATAGTGACCTGGTATAGCCTACTACTGGTCTATCTGCCCACCTCAGGTTATATCGCATACAGAACACTGGTTGACTATTTTTACTACCGGGTACCTGTATAGTTTAAATAAAACAGTGATATTTGGGGAGCATTCCTATACTGGACAACTTTAAACAGCGCTTGTCACGAAATACGTCATTAACAGTGACGTATAATGTTGGAGAAAATGGACAGGTTATTGGTACCCGCGAATAATCACCAACGTAAACGCTTGAGGACGATCGGAGTATACTGATCAGAGTATAGCCTACACTGACTTATACTTCTCAGAACCAACACTCATTACTGGTACATCTCTTGAGAGATTGTTACATGGTGGCTACCGCAAACCTTACTCCTATTGCACTTCAACCATGCAAAGCTTCAAATACGTGCTCACTGGCGATCCCAGTTTGAATCCTGGTTAACATTTTGTTCGAATACTTTTAAAAATTGTAACCATGACGAACACTTTTAAAGAAATTGATGATGTGGGATTCGAACCAGCAGCCTTTATAACTGGTGAGCGCTCATATAACACGGCCCAGTAATTTTCCCAGTAATTTTGTGATTTAAATCGGTACATTGCTCTTTTCCAAATTTCAGAGCTTGACAAATGGTCACAAAAACAAACGTGGCCAAAGACATTAGAGAAAATAACACGGACTTTCCAAGAGTACGGTAGTTGAAAGAATGGATAATTATGCCAGATACATCAGGATTGCAGTTGCTGACTATAAAAAATATTTTAAAAAGTCAACTTTAGGTTTATGGCTCAGTTTATAGAGCACACGAACACCCTTTCAGGAATCACTGGTTCGAATCCAAATATTGCTACTCAAATGCTAAACGTTGTAGGCCTATAGCACGTTTATATTAATTAGCTGTTTCGCAGCGAAGCGCAGCGAAACAGCTCTTGTTTTTGTTAAAGTTTTTTTTTTTCCTTTTTTAGCTGTTTCGCAGCGAAGCGCAGCGAAACAGCTGTTGTTTTTGTTAAAGTTTTTTTTCTTTTTTTTATTTTTCTTTTTCAGCGCTTTCCGTACCGGAAGTGCATTGCAATAACGCATGTTTCATTCTGAACGCCTTTTTGCAGTGTTCCATAAATGCGATTGCAATTAAACTTAAGGGGACCAAAGGCAATAGTGCAATAGTGTGCATATTGCAATGACGTCATAATGACATCATCAGGTGTCAAGTTACACTAAATCAAAGATTAATAATGAAAAACATTAAAAAATTAATAACTCCTGAACCACATATGCTATCAATTTCATCTATGTGGCATATTGTAGGTCGTTACCCACTCCGTATTTCGTGCACAGATATGCACCCATTTTGATTCTTTAGCTTCCGGTCCAAAACCAAGTTCAAGTTTAAAGAGCTCTACAGCCAATATGATAAAAAATAATGCTATGATTTCTGTGTATGTAATCATCAGTAGGGTACTCTTTTGGGTGTAGGTCTGTTTGATGACGTCATCATATGCAAGAGCGCCCTCTAGCGACAGGTTTAAAAGACGTTATTTTCACTTGTACACTTGCAAGCAATGTCACATTACCACAAATGATATGTCATATTGTAGCTTATGAATCAACTTAAATATCAAAACAAATTACGTCATAATGACATCATCAGGTGTCAAGTTACACTAAATCAAATATTAATAATGAAAAAACATTAAAAAATTAATAACTCCTGAACCACATATGCTATCAATTTCATCTATGTGGCATATTGTAGGTCGTTATCCACTCCGTATTTCGTGCACAGATATGACCCCATTTGGACCGGAAGTGCAAGTTTAAAGAGCTCTACAGCCAATATGATAAAAAATAATGCTATGATTTCTGTGTATGTAATCATCAGTAGGGCGTACTCTTTTGGATAGTAGGTTTGATGACGTCATCATATGCAAGAGCGCCCTCTAGCGACAGGTTTAAAAAGACGTTATTTTCACTTGTACACTTGCCAATGTCACATTACCACAAATGATATGTCATATTGTAGCTTATTAATCAACTTAAATATCAAAACAAATTACGTCATAATGACATCATCAGGTGTCAAGTTACACTAAATCAAAGATTAATAATGAAAAAACATTAAAAAATTAATAACTCATGAACCACATATGCTATCAATTTCATCTATGTGGCATATTGTAGGTCGTTACCCACCTGTATTTCATGCACAGATATGACCCCCATTTTGACCTTTAGCTTCGGTCCAAACCGGAAGTTCAAGTTTAAAGAGCTGTACAGCCAATATGATAAAAATAATGCTATGATTTCTGTGTATGTAATCATCAGTAGGGTGTACTCTTTTTGGATAGTAGGTTTGATGACGTCATCATATGCAAGAGCGCCCTCTAGCGACAGGTTTAAAAAAGATGTTATTTTCACTTGTACACTTGCTAATGTCACATTACCACAAATGATATGTCATATTGTAGCTTATGAATCAACTTAAATACCAAAACAAATTACGTCATTATGACGTCATCAGGTGTCAAGTTACACTAAGTTAAAGATTAATATTGAAAAACTATTTAAAAATGTATAACTTTTGAACCACAATAGCTATAATTATGATCTTTGAGCCATATTGTAGGTCGTTATCCACTTGACAATTCGTGCAAATATGACCTTATTGTGACGTTTGCTTCCGGTCGAAACCAGAAGTTCAAATACAGCAATGTTGTTAGAGCCGCTCAAAGTGGAAGTTAATATGATAAAAAATAGCGAAACAGCTGGGTATTCGTTCACGAATACAATTGAGCTCTAGTTAGCTGTTTCGCAGCGAAGCGCAGCGAAACAGCTGTTGTTTTTGTTAAAGTTTTTTTTTTTCTTTTTTTTTTTTTTTTTTTAATTTTTCTTTTTCAGCGCTTTCCGTACCGGAAGTGCATTGCAATAACACATGTTTCATTCTGAACGCCTTTTTGCAGTGTTCCATAAATGCGATTGCAATGAAACTTAAGGGGACCAAAGGCAATAGTGCAATAGTGTGCATATTGCAATGACGTCATAATGACATCATCGGGTGTCAAGTTACACTAAATCAAAGATTAATAATGAAAACATTAAAAAATTAATAACTCCTGAACCACATATGCTATCAATTTCATCTATGTGGCATATTGTAGGTCGTTACCCACTCCGTATTTCGTGCACAGATATGACCCCATTTTGACCTTAGCTTCCGGTCCAAACCGGATGTTCAAATTTAAAGCGCTCTACACCCAATATAATACAAAATAATGCTATGATATCTGTGTATGTAATCATCAGTAGGGAGGACTCTTTTGGATAGTAGGTTTAATGACGTCATCATATGCAAGAGCGCCCTCTAGCGACAGGTTTAAAAGACGTTATTTTCACTTGTACACTTGCCAATGTCACATTACCACAAATGATATGTCATATTAGTAGCTTATGAATCAACTTAAATATCAAAAGAAATTACGTCATTATGACATCACCAGGTGTCAAGTTACACTAAGTTAAAGATTAATATTGAAAACCTATTTAAAAATTTATAACTTTTGAACGACAATAGCTATAATTTTGATCTTTGTGGCATTTTGTAGGCCGTTACGGACTTGACAATTCGTGCAAATATGACCTTATTGTGACGTTTGCTTCCCGGTCGAAACCAGAAGTTCAAATATAGCAATGTTGTTAGAGCTGTACAGATACCGTGTGCTGCAGAGAGAAAACAATTACACACGGCTGGCTCCGAGTTTTGCATGAAATAGCGCCCTCTTCTGGTTGAAGATCGAGTTCTAATGGTGTTCGTCATTGTATTGGTTACAACAATTTTTTTGTGATGTAGTTACACTCAAGCCACCTCCTTTTAATAGTGTTTGTTCTTTGACGTCGCTGGTTAACCGCATTGCTTAAGTTCCCCGACCCCCTCCCCAAAGGGTACTGCATTTCAGACAGTTGTGCAGACCATGGGATACACACACCACGGGTTCCCATTCTTATGTTACGAGGTAAACAAACTAGTCTGGTCGTTGCACATTTTTGACTGGGAAAAATGGTATAAAGATGATTTTACACCAGATGAGCAATATGCCATAGAACAACATATAAGTATCTCAAATCCGCAAAATCCTGTTTGTGGAAAATGTTTTATGAGTGTTTGAATATTTTGCAAATTTTTTGCTTAATTGGGACCTAAATACATAGTCCAATCAAAATAATATGATAAAAGGGTCAACCCAAAACAAATTGCAACAGAAGCCATTAATCTGCATTTAATTTGGAATAGCTCACAAAATAACATATTAAAAAGTATAGGAAAATCGAAGTAGTAGACCAATGCATAATTTGCATATTTTTCCCATTATGGTGTGCACAAAATGACTTTTTTTTTGCAATCTTAACATAGGGGTTGGAGGAAGATCAAACATTCTCCATTTTCCATCATAAGTAGACTAAACTGTTGTTCAGTCACATGAAATTACGATGACATCTCAGTTGTCATGGAAACAACCACTAGAGGCGCTATACTCACGCGTATTTTAAGCAACATTTAAATGTGGGAACTTTCGTAATGTTTAAATGTGTTATTTTTTTTAACAGTCATCAAACAGTTCATCAATTAATTGTACTTACGAGTAAGAGTGAGTTTGGCGCCCTGCTCAAAGTGGAAGTTAATATGATAAAAAATAGGCAAATAGCTGGGTATTCGTTCACGAATACAATTGAGCTCTAGTTTATTTTATTTTTTTAATTTTTCAGCGCTTTCCGTACCGGAAGTGCATTGCAATAACATGTTTCATTCTGAACGCCTTTTTGCAGTGTTCCATAAATGCGATTGCAATGAAACTTAAGGGGACCAAAAAGTGCAATAGTGTGCATATTGCAATGACGTCATAATTACGTCAGCGGGTGTCAAGTTACACTAAATCAAAGATTAATAATGATGAAAACATTAAAAATTAATAACTCCTGAACCACATATGCTATCAATTTCATCTATGTGGCATATTGTAGGTCGTTACCCACTCCGTATTTCGTGCAACGATATGACCCATTTGTCCTTAGCTTCCGGTCCAAACCGGAAGTTCAAGTTAAAAGCTCTACAGCCAATATGATAAAAAATAATGCTATGATTTCTGTGTATGTAATCATCAGTAGGGTGTACTCTTTGGATAGTAGGTTTGATGACGTCATCATATGCAAAGCGCCCTCTAGCGACAGGTTTAAAAGACGTTATTTTCAATTGTACTTGCCAATGTCACATTACCACAAATGATATGTCATATTGTAGCATCGGAATCAACTTAAATATCAAAACAAATTACGTCATTATGACATCATCAGGTGTCAAGTTACCCTAAGTTAAAGATTGAAAAACTATTAAAAAATTATAACTTTTGAACCACAATAGCTATAATTATGATCTTTGAGCCATATTGTGGTCGTTACCAACTTGACAATTCGTGCAAATATGACCTTATTGTGACGTTTGCTTCGGTCGAAAACAAAAGTTCAATTATAGCAACGTTGTTAGAGCTCTACAGATACCGTGCTGCAGAGAGAAAACAATTACACACAGCTGGCTCCGAGTTTGCATGAAATAGCGCCCTCTTCTGGTTGAAGATCGAGTTCTAATGGTGTTCGTCATTGGGAACAGATGAAGGCTAACACCGTCTTTGGTGGTGTTGCTGCATCCCGTAGAAACACATCTTCCGGCATTTTATTAGTTCCGGGAAAACAAAATCACGGAATAAATGAAATCGACGCTACGTGTGTGAAACGTTTGTATGTATATGGACATCATGTACATCGGATCTTCCGACCTTACGCCACATATCTTATGCAAATGGCTCCTTCCACCATGGGGCGGGATTGCTCCCAAATACTTCAAACATTGTTTTAAAATACTTGTACTCAGAAATCAATGATTAAATAGACACAGGTGGGTCTCAAAACAATATTTTATTACAAACGCCTTAAGTACACACACAATAAAGGATGTCAGTCCCCCTTTAAATTTTATATTTAAAAATATCATAACTCAGTTACACTTTTGATTTTTACAAAATGTACATCATCAGAAGTAAGTCCTGTTTTGCATGGAATTGCCTTTTTGTTAAAGTGCACATATGGGAAGATGAAATTTAATTACATACATTTGAAGCAACTTTCTACTTTGACTGTGTGAAGTTATTTCTTTTTAATATAATTATTGTACACCCCCCCCCCCCCAGCTCAATGTTGAGTGATTGTATGCAGTCCCACTTTGTACGCACAGACCATAGGGTAGGAATAGACAGCCTAAACATACACGCAATCAACTCTACAACATTGAGCTGGGGCGCTGGGTACAATCGACCTGTCAGACCACACTAGGACCGAAGTCCAACTATTGACCGAAGCCAACGGATCGTAATAGGGCCGAGCCAACAAACAAATGCTTCCCACGGCCGGTCGGTGACCTCCGTGGGTTAGCGGATGAGCTGTATGGATGCAGTCGCAGCGAGCACGACCCGTTTGTATACGGCCTGACACAATGACTCTACACGGCAGGCCACCTCTATCCAAATCATAACGACTATAAAACTCTCCTACACCACTTTAACTACCATCCTCATACTAAATACATTGAAAAATGTACTTTGTCCGGCCGTGTTTTTTCCAAATGTTATATTTTAGTAATTGTGTAAAAAAGTGGCATGTGGTTGTAATACATAAAGTTTTAGTTTATAGGTTGGGCGGTCATACAACGATTAACCCTAGCAGACCACAAGTAAAGTGACCACCCCGATACCTTCGAATGAATATAAGTTGATAAATAGTGGTCTTAAATCTTCTAGAATTCTTCGTTTATCGTGCTACGCGTGTTTACCTCCCGTTGTAACTGTTACCATTGTTTTATTTGACGATCGACCACTACAGTAATAAGTAAAAATATAATCATAACTTTATTTCTAATTATAGGGTCGACCGTGCATCTTTCAGCAAATTGCGAAAACTTAACGCCATAACCCCAATTTAAATTAGATATCTCCAATTGCAGATGTATACCTCTTAATTTGGCAAACCTTCATCGTGAAGGCGCATCATTGATAAATATAGCAACAAATTGTTTAAATGTCGACCGTCGACGGTCGACGGTCGACCGCATGACGGGAAAACGTGATGCCGGCCGGGTGTCGTAATGTTTCGCAATCTTCCAACTTGACACCCTGCCAAATTGAACATGGCCAGCTGCAGCAGGTCTTAAAACAAAAGAGTGTACTGCTAGTGATAAATGAGAAGGAAATAAAGAAAATAATTGCATCTTTACTATGGGTGTTATTCACGTGATTTATGAAATCGGGTATATATAAGTCACCATATACGTATGGTGTTCATTTGCAGGAGTAGCAACATCATGGACGGTATACATTTTTATTGGTTATCAAGTTTACTTGATAACTTATAGTAGGGCTGACGAGAAAGTCGTTCGAGATTAATATTGAAAAACTATTAAACAATTTATAACTTTTGAACCACAATAGCTATAATTATGATCTTTGAGCTATATTGTAGGTCGTTACCCACTTGACAATTCGTGCAAATATAACGTTATTGTGACTTTTGTTCGGTCGAAACCAGAAGTTCAAATACAGCAATGTTGTTAGAGCCGCTCAAAGTGGAAGTTAATGTGATAAAAAATAGCGAAACAGCTGGGTATTCGTTCACGAATACAATTGAGCTCTAGTTATAATTGTCATGGAAGTCACAATTGTGCTGATGTCTAGCTCTTAACGATCAAACTTGGGTCATGAATCTTCCTCGGAATGTTCAAGGAGCGCGAAACTGATTGTAAAAAATGTAATTTGTTCAAATTATGACGAATAATGAATCCGTGATACAATCATAGAAAAAGTTCAATGCAACATACATCACCCTAGTATTTAGGTATTCAGGACAGTCCTTCAGGAATGAGAAACCAGCTCGTATAGGTCAACGGAAAATGCTATAAAAAAAAACATCGGAATGGAGGTGCGGGGTTTTATCTCAGATGTTCCTACATTTTTTTGTTCATGATTTTGTTTGTATTAAAAATTGTTGACATGTTAAATACTCAGTAGCCTGCGGATTAACCC
>CM055825.1:15332204-15387853 GCA_029582265.1 Zoroaster sp. YZ-2022 | reverse complement strand
TAACCTAGTCCACGGCACAGCACCGAAGTCTGTTACCTACGCCCATGAAGTGTGCCACTCCGTGTACCAACCCAGTCCACGGCACAGTACCAGAAGTCTATTACCTACATGAAGTGTGCCACTGTAGGTACTAACCTAGTCCATAGCATAGTACCAGAAGTCTGTTACCTACATGAAGTGTGTGCCACTCGTGGTACTAACCTTAGTCCATAGCATAGTACCACAGAAGTCTGTTACCTACATGAAGTGTGCCACTGTGTACCAACCTAGGTCCATAGCACAGTACCAGAAGTCCCTATTATCTACATGAAGTGTGCCACTTGTGTACTAATCCTAGTCCACGGCAAGGTCTGGGGAGACTTACCCGCAAGTGAGAGGAACTGTATCTCGGCGCAAACGACCTTAGCATTTAGTGCATTCACCCCACAGCTGATGGTTCGCCCACGCCCTAGTTTAAGATTGTGCATTCTAGTTCTCTAGGAACTATCTTCGCATGGAAAATGCTCTGTCCCATGATGCCCACGGTAGGTCGGGCAGGGGAAGCAAAACCTGTAACCAAGCTCACAGCGTGTAGCATTTGGAATACAATGCCGTGATGTGGGTTACAGCAGGTTGGCACACTTCATGTAGGTACTAGGACTTCTGATCGACATAATACCTCCCAATTGATTTTTATTTTTGTGTTACTGTTACTGTTCTTTCTAAATGGAAAAGAGCATTTGCAAAGATTTAAAAAAAAAAATAAGGATTCACTTGAAAGGTGAAATCTTCGTTTTTCTTAATAAACAAATTTTAATTTTAATATCGAACGTTTTCCCCCCCAAAAAAGTTCCTGACCAGGTCATAGATGTTGTTGTCAGCAACACGACGATTGACTCCATCCAGTTTTCTTGGAGTGAACTGGCCTGCCAATCACAGCATGACAAAATCACTGGGTACAGATATGAATTCCAAACAGTGCGAGAGAGTGATGCTCGAGTGATGTCGGCGATAGTGAGGATACTTCAGAATTGTTCTGTAGTGATGTCGACATGATCTGACGTCCATGCACAGATTATCAATTCAGGGTGCAAGCCATTGGGGAAAATTTTGTTGGCGTCTGGAGTGAATGGTGTGAAGCTACCACTAGCACTGCATAGCAAGTTAATGCTGGCACACCTGTAGGCCCAAATATACATTAAATGTGACCTGTGTTTACAAACGCGGTCACAAGATCGTGACTTTGCCCGGGCAGAAGTCAATGTCACTCTGATTTTTCTTTCTCTTGTGTTTCATAATGTGGCCCTAGCATCAAATTACAACTTTCAATGAAATTGTTGGCGATATTATTTTCATATTTTCACAAGAGTTGAATAAAACCATCCCGAGACATCCCAGAGAGCTGCTGTGCTGTCGGCTACCCAAACTGCCGCAAAAAAGGAGGAAAATGTGCTAAGCCTAAGATTTAACTAAATCCCCTCGGTGAAACTCCACTGAGAAGTAGAAATGCTTTGGTGGTTGTTGGATTCGGAATCATCTGTATTGGTCAAAAGCACTGGACATCATTCTTAATTCATGTATAGTACTGAATCCACCAAAATCAACAAAACCAGGGGTTGGATTTTGATGGAATTTGGGTTGTTAGGATTAATGGAATATGCAAAATAATGGTTGTTGGCTATACGTTTCGAACCAAGCAGGTTCTTTCTCAAAGGCAAAATGAGGTCTTTGAGAAAGAACCTACTACCTGTAGATTCGAAGCATAAGGCCATGAACCATTTTTTTGCATTTATACTGCAGGTCCTCTAGGTTGGTAAGCAGTTTGCCACAGCTAATTCTCTATTTATTAATGGAATTGATTTGATTTGTTTATCCTTACACCGTACTGACCTATGTATGAAGCACTGTATACTTCGTGCTTTCCGAGAGTCTGTGAAAAAAAACATCACAGTCGACTTGGGCAGGATTCAAACCCATGACTTCTTGCTCACTAGTGCAGATGTCTTACTAGTGCAGTTAGGTCGGCTGGAATCCTATAAAATGGCAATGGGTACCGCAATTTGCATTCATTTCTTTACTATACATTCAGTCACTCCAGCATTGACAGCTTTCTAACTTGGTTCTTTATTGTTTCCCTAGTGCCGAACAAAGTGGAAAATCTCCAGTTGCGCCCCGGGGATGACTCATCTTCCCAAATCCAAGTCTCATGGGAACAGTCCACATTAGATTTTTGCAAGATCAACACATACCAAGTATCGTACATTGCTAAAAGCTTAGAGGAGTGCAGTAAGGATGGTGTGTATAATACGTCCATTAAGGTGAGAAACATCAGTGTCATGTTGAGGAACTTGCAGCCATATTCACAATATACTGTCAGTGTGAGAGGAGAGGCTATTGCTGGACTTGGGATAGAGGCTAAGGAAGTTCTGCAGACAAACCAAAATGGTGAGTATTATTTGGTTCAGAAATGCAGAAATGAAGGTCCCATTTACACATATTGTGACCCGCTTCATTGAAATGAGGAATGTCCCCCAAATTTCACATTTTGAGATATGGATATCAACTTAAATAGAATATAATGGGTTTTCTGATGATGCCAAACATTCATTTTTGGTTCATTTCATTCCTGTGTTAGGATGTGATAAATTGATAGTGTAATAATGCAGTCATGCACTGTTTTGTGAACTTTGGAAGTCCATGACACGAGAACATGTGTTGGGGACATTCCTCATTTCGATGGAGCAGGCCACATATAGAACTTTGGCGCATGACTTTAAAGGGACAATATCGTCACGATCAGAGCAGACTTTCAACAGGGCATGGAATCGGTTTCCTAGTTTAAGGTGAACACAGTGACTGAAAATTACTGTCTCATTTATGCAGCATCAACGGTAATATGACATATGGGGTATTATTTTCAGTCACTGAGTTAATCTAAAACTAACATTCTGATTCCATGCCCTGTTGATCATGATGATACTGCCCCTTTAAGGCTTCATAGCTTTAGGAATAACACAGGCCCCAATATCTGAAATACATGGAAAACACAAGTGTCCCACGTTCATGGAATGACCTGTATATATATGTAGCTTTGTTGCCAATGGTATTGTCAACTTAAGTTCAAGCCTGACTCGATGCAAACAAAAATGTCAGTCAAAATTATAATAAGCATTGTTATCATGTTTTTGCTAGCCTGGTAATCAGATATCGTGCTGATATCAATTATAAGCTTGGTCAATAGCATGATAATATCGAATATTGCGATACCCCTTTTTTTATTCAATTACGATATCAATTATCTTTTCTGGTTATCGATATATCAGCAAATCGCTATTAAAAAAATATCATGATAAAAAAAAATTACCATTGTGGGTCAAAGTCGGAAATTCCATGGAAACAAAATTAGGACAGTCTTTTCAGCTTTCGGAAGTGACCAACAAAAGTGAACTACTTCAGAAGTACATACACACTATGCAAACGAATTTGTGATTTATTGTGACGTTTGTACAGGTGTACGTACCTGTGGTTATCAGCTCTAAAGCAATCATACATGATTGGAAAATAATAATCGTGATACTATCAAAATTGCGATATATGTTTGCCGATATATCGTGGATGAAAAAAATCGATTACACCCAAGCTTAACCCTCATACAATCAGTGCAATTTTTGAAACAACCCTTTCAGGCCACTCCAAGCCATTAGCTGTTGCCAGTGGCCTCCTATGGTTACCCTTCTGTGTACTGTCACACCACTGAGATTGCAGGGTAAGGTGGTCTCCCATTGATACATTGCAGGCCATACTAATATGTTCAAACATTTACAGTGGCCTTGGGTGGCACACAGTTGATTTTGTAAGATTACTTGGAAAGGACAGCAGGCTTGTACATGTATGTACTGAAAGTTGCTCAAGAGCAGAATTTTGTGGATCGGAGTGGCCTCCATGTGTAGGAGGGTTTTAATCAAGTATATCATTGACATCACAGACTGAAATCCGTCCTCCTTTAAGAAGCAAATAAAGGTCACTCATTGGTACATGTACATGTATGGGTGCTGCAAGTACACACTGAAAGGTGCAGTGTGCATACGTAGACCAATGAGTGACCATCTTTTGCCTCAGAACGAGGGCACCCTTCAGTTTGTGACATCGTGTGCATTAAGATCTATTGTTTTTTCTTCTCAATGGTCAAGATGAGGGGGGTCTGTTTATGGTGGGTCAAACAACCAACCCAAAATAGACCCCTCGTGATCATCATTTTGCATCAGAACATAGTGTTGATGAGCTTTCTAATTTTTTTATGCAGTTCCAGGATTACCCATCTCTGTTAACAACACTCGGAAGACCTCCAGGTCAGTGACCTTCACATGGGAGCCCCCATCTTGCAGAGACAGAAACGGTGCCCTCTTAGATTACAAGTGCAAACTGCTGGTGGCTATACCCACCAAATTAGTTCAAATGAAGGACATATCACCAAATACTACATCAGCCACATTTGATGAACTGATGCCTTGCACAAATTACTTTTTTAAAGTTAGTGCACTGACAGCTGCTGGTTCTAGTCCATTCAGTAAGGCAGTTTATACAACCACCGAGGGCGAAGGTATGTCAGTTATGTACTGTACAACAGTTTCTCGTTGAAATTAGTAACCCAATAATTGTCTACATTGTATAGATGCAGTTGGACAAAGTGGGCACCTGCTGATAATGAGTTGCCTCATATGAGATCCCCAAAAGTTAATAAATATACATACATGTAAGACTTAAAGGTTTGCATGGTGGAATAGAGTGATAATAGAGTAGGTTTGCGGTAGCACCATGTGATAATCTCTCATGTGATAATCTCTCATGAGATTGTCATCGGGCAAGCTCGGTGGTCGAGAGGTTAAGACGTCTGCACTAGTAAGCAGGAGGTCGTGGGTTCGAATCCCGCCCGAGTCGCCTGTGTAGTTTTTCACAGACACTCGGAAAGCACTGAGTATACAGTGCTATACACACGTCGGTGTAGGGCAAAATTAAATCAATTGTTCATCTCCCGACGCAAGAATTTCACCAATCTATATACACTGTATATCGCGGAACCCACTGCTATATGGGATTCTAGCCGGCCAATTGTCATCGGGCAAGCTCGGTGGTCGAGAGGTTAAGACGTCTGCACTAGTAAGCAGGAGGTCGTGGGTTCGAATCCCGCCCGAGTCGACTGTAGTTTTTCACAGACACTCGGAAAGCACTGAGTATTACAGTGCTATACACACGTCGGGTGTAGGGCAAAATTAAAACAATCTCTCATGAGTTGTGCGGTTCTGAGCTAAGAACTGTACAACTCAAGAGAGATTATCACATGGTGCTACCGCAAACCTACTCTATTAATAATTATACACATATAGAGACATGGGCACAGAAATCCTTTGACAGTTGATGCGATTAAAGCCAATATACACTATATTGGGTGCCATGGCCGAGCGGTTTTTAGTGCATCGACTGATGGTCAAGTCATCAGAATGTGGGTTCAAATCCTGAATGCAACCGTGGTGCTTGTGTACGTCCCTGAGCAAGACACTTAAGTATAATTGCTTCTCTTCACCCAGGAGTATAAATGGGGACATTTGAGGGCAGATTGTGTTTGATTATTAGCTCGTTGCGCTACACATTTGGCAGGTGGTTGTTGTTGTTGTTGTTGTCGTCGTCGTCGTCGTCGTCGTCGGCGTTGGCTGCTGGAAATGTAGAGAAGGGCCTATCTGATTCTTATCAGAACCACAATCTTACTAATGGCGAAAAGCTGAGATTTAACCCACATTCAGAGCTGCCAACTCTTCCGGATTCTGCGGAAGACTTCCGTATTTGACGGTAATTTACTTACTTAAAATATATGCAAGGAGGCCTCTCCTTTTGGTGCCAAAAGGAGAGGCCTCCTTGCATATATTTTAAGTAAGTAAATTACCGTCAAATACGGAAGTCTTCTGCAGAATCCGGAAGAGTTGGCAGCTCTGCACATTGTGTTACCGCAGTATCAAACCGATATCAATACTCAGCCATGCAAAACCGCAAATCTTCCAGAGACCAAATATCAATAGGTATTTAATAGATAATATTAGATCACAGAAATCATATTTTAAAGAATCTTACCATCAGACTTGAATGACTCAGGTTTTGTGGTTTGTGGCTCGGACTTTTTAGGCTATTTTGTCAAATATTACCAATTTTGATAAAATTACAAGTGTTGCTAAACTTGAAGAAATTCCTGTGTAAACATTTAAAAAATGTCTGAACAATTTATATGTGTAGTTGTTATTAAATAGTTATCTTAAATATTCATAAGATTGTAATTGGGCCAGTAAGGTAAAAAAAAAGTCAGTATTGGTCATCTAAATCCATCTTTTGTATACTTGATGTTTTTCTTGATTGCAAATTTGCTTACCATATTTAAAAAAAAATACAGTTCTGAATGCAGTCTCAGATGTCAATGTGATTCCCAAAAGTGATACCATCAGCGTATTGTGGACACCCCCTACCAACACACCGTGTGCTATCTCCGGGTATCTCATCACCCACAAACTAATCAAACATATCCAGTGCACAGAGGAAGCTGCCGGAAGCCCCGAGTATAATTTTACCGTAGAAAGTACCATTCGGAATTACATTATCCAAGGGATATCATCAGCATCGAGATATTCAGTGTCTGTGAGAGCTTATAATGCATACGGTGAAGGGGATGTGTTTAGCGTTGAGGTGTCAACAGGCGAATCTGGTAAATGATCTGCTCTCACTGTGAATAACTTTACCCTAAAAATGCCCTGAAAATCCGTTTTACTGTGAAATAAATAGTTCAGTACTCTTGGGATTCCTTTGCTGTGAAAATGCCATGAACTTCTCGTGGCAGTTTTGGGGCAGCTCATTAATTCTCGAGAGCGCCGTGAATTTGCTGTGAAATCACTGTGAACATTATTGCCAATATCTGAGAGGAAGAGACACCGTGAAATTGCAGTGAAATTACGGTGAACTGTTATTTCAAGGCAAAATGGATTTTCAGGGTATTTTCAGCAGGAAGTTGTTCATAGTGTCTTTGTGTTAGTTTTTAAAGTGTTTTTATACACAGTACAAATCTAACACTCATTGTCATTGGAAAAATACCATAGGAAACCTGGCAATACTCAATGAGTGGAAAGATATCGGTCTTAATTTCAAAATACGTGTACATGTACATCCAATCAAAGTCTGTTTTAATACTTGTGAGGTTTCCTGAAGTATGAGCCAAATATCATTGGAAAATAGCATCTCTTATAAAGTGTTTTTAGCTCAATCAGTTGTCACCAGAATCTAAATGTAGGATATTTTGCTACTTTTCAAATTTCAAAAAGTACACATTCGAAAAGGAGATACCTCAACAGCAGGCATAACCAAATATACCTTTTTGAAAGAAGAGAAGTAGCCACCAAGGAAAAACGATGGGAAAATAAAGGGGATTCATACAATGAATCTTTAATATTACTGACATTTTCCTCACTTTCTTTCATCATTGCAGTCCCAGAATCAGTAACAGATGTCTCCCTTGTTGACGTCGGCCTTTTCACCGCCACTTTCAGCTGGTCCCCACCCCTCTGTGAAGATACAAATGGCAATATTACCTTCTATAGTTATCGTCTGATATCTGACAACGGTTACCAGTCATTTACAGGGAACGTGTCCGACACGTCTGTGGCCCTTTCTTCATTAACACCTTGTACATTATATCAATTCGTTGTGAGTGCATGGACAAGTGCTGGGCAGGGATACAGCAGCCAACCTGTAACTTTTGAGACAAATGTGACAGGTATTAAGCCACATATCATATATTATGAAGATATCTTTTATGTGGGCACACAAAGGGACTCTCTGGTGATGCTTAATGGGACAGTATCGTCACAATCAGAGCAGACATTCAACTGAAAAAAATGTGACCTTATCATGTGGGATATTATTTGTAGTCACTGAGTTAATCTAAAACTAGTGCTCCAATTCCATGCCCTTTTGATCGGGACGATATTGTCCCTTTAATCCTCTGATCATCATAGGCAAAGAAACAGTCTGTCAAAGGAATAATCAAAGTAAAATTTCATGATTGGTACAAATCCTTCAAAATGCAGAACGCTTAAAATAAGAGGCATATTTACAATTGGTCAATTCATCAAATATTCAATAGCTATTCAAAAAAATTAATATCGATTTTCTTACAGTTCCAAGACAAGTTCCCGAACTGACAAGCGAATACCAAAACTCTACAGACATCAGGGTCAGCTGGCTATCTCCTGTCACTGTACAAAACCCTTGCCCCATCCAGCATTACACCGTCAACTATAACCTAAAACGGATCAAGATATGCCAAGTAAGCCTCACTGAGACCTTTACTGAGATAACCACAGATACACATCTACTCCTGAAGGATCTAAGACCCAACTCGGCTTACAAGGTATCAGTTACAGCGTCGACATCAGCAGGGGACGGAGATATTTCGGTGGAGAAAAGGGTAGAAACTCTTGCTGATGGTGAGTGCTTTTCAATGTACCCACCATCTAGTCGAAAGGGCGCTTGGTTGGCATTGAGCTAAATTGTTCTTAATAGCAGATAAATTCACAAAGCAATATTTTCTGCTAAGCTACTCTATTAAATCGGGCCGTGGATTTAATTTTGCCAGTGTTGATTCAGAAGACCAATGGACAAATTTGAAGAAGGCTCTCATCTTCTATAACTGTTAAATAATACCAGAAGTCTGTTACCTACATGAAGTGTGCCACTCGTGTACTAACCTAGTCCACGGCACAGTACCATAAGTCTATTACCTACATGAAGTGTGCCACTCGTGTACTGACCTAGTCCACGGCACAGTACCAGAAGTCTGTTACCTACATGAAGTGTGCCACTCGTGTACTAACCTACATGTAGTCCACGGCACAGTACCAGAAGTCTGTTACCTACATGAAGTGTGCCACTCGTGTACTAACCTAGTCCACGGCACAGTACCAGAAGTCTGTTACCTACATGAAGTGTGCCACTCGTGTACTGACCTAGTCCACGGCACAGTACCAGAAGTCTGTTATCTACATGAAGTGTGCCACTCGTGTACTGACCTAGTCCATAGCACAGTACCAGAAGTCTGTTACCTACATGAAGTGTGCCACTCGTGTACTGACCTAGTCCACGGCACAGTACCAGAAGTCTGTTACCTACATGAAGTGTGCCACTCGTGTACTGACCTAGTCCACGGCACAGTACCAGAAGTCTATTACTTACATAAAGTGTGCCACTCGTGTACTGACCTAGTCCATGGCACAGTACCAGAAGTCTGTTACCTACATAAAGTGTGCCACTCGTGTACTAACCTAGTCCACGGCACAGTACCAGAAGTCTATTACCTACATAAAGTGTGCCACTCGTGTACTGACCTAGTCCATGGCACAGTACCAGAAGTCTGTTATCTACATGAAGTGTGCCACTCGTGTACTAACCTAGTACCAGCAGTCTATTACCTACATGAAGTGTGCCACGGCAAGGTCTTAAAAAGAAGCAATGCAGTCTGGGAGACTTACCCGGCATGTGAGAGAACTGTATCTCGCGCACGCACCTTAGCATTTAGCGCATTCTCCCCACAGCTGATGGTTCGCCCACGCCTAGTTTACGATTGCGTTCTAGTTCTCTAGGAACTATCTACGCATGGAAATGCCTATCCCATGATGCCCCACGGCAGGCCGGGCAGGGGGAGCAAAACCCGTAACCAAGCTTGTTGTGCGTGTGCGCATTTGGAATACAATGCCGCGGTGTGGGTTACAGCAGGCTGGCACACTTCATGTAGGTAATAGACTTCTGATTTTTGTGTTACTGTTACTGTTCTTTCTAAATGGAAAAGAGCATTTGCACAGATTTAAAAACAAAAATTAAGGATTCACTTGAAAGGTGAAATCTTCGTTTTTCTTAATAAACAAATTTTAATTTTAGTATCGAACGTTTTCCCCCCCAAAAAAGTTCCTGACCAGGTCATAGATGTTGTTGTCAGCAACACGACGATTGACTCCATCCAGTTTTCTTGGAGTGAACTGGCCTGCCAATCACAGCATGACAAAATCACTGGGTACAGATATGAATTCCAAACAGTGGGAGACAGTGATGTCGATGATGTCGATGATAGTGATGATAGTGAGGATACTTCAGAATTGTCTGTAGTGATCGATGATCTGACGTCATGCACAGAGTATCAATTCAGGGTGCAAGCCATTGGAGAAAATTTTGTTGGCGTCTGGAGTGAATGGGTGGAAGCTACCACTAGCACTGCATGTAAGTTAATGCCATGGCACACCCGTAGTCCCAAATAATTACATTAAATGTGACCTGTGTTTACAAACGCAGTCACAAGACGTGACTTTTGCCCGGCAGAAGTCAACGTCACCTGAGTTTTTCTCTCTTGTGTTTCATAATGTGGCCTCGCATCAAATTACACTTTTCAGTGAAATTGTTGGCGATATTGTTTTCATATTTTCACAAGAGTTGAATAAAACCATCCCGAGACAATGCCTGAGAGCTGCTGTGCTTTCGGCTGCACAAACGGCTGCAAAAAAAGGAGGAAAATGTGCTAAGCCTAAGATTTAACAAAATCCCCTCAGGTGAAACTCCACTGAGAAGTAGAAATGCTTTTGGTAGTTGTTGTTGTGGATTCGGAATCATCTGTATTGGTCAAAAAGCACTGGACATCATTCTTAATTCATGTACAGTACTGAATCCACCAAAATCAAGTAAAACCAGGGGTTGGATTTTGATGGAATTAATGGAATATGCAAAATAATGGTTGTTGGCTATACATTTCGAACCAAGCAGGTTCTTTTTCTCAGAGGCAAAATGAGGTCTTTGAGAAAGAACCTGCTACACTGTACCTGTACATTCGAAGCATAAGGCCAGTAACCATTTGTTTGCATTTATACTACAGGTCCTCTAGGTCGGTAAGCAGTTTGCCACAGCTAATTCTCTATTTATTAATGGAATTGATTTGCTTTGTTTACCCTTACACCGTACCGATCTAGTATGAAGCACTGTATACTTCATGCTTTCTGAGAGTCTGTGAAAAAAAACATCACAGTCGACTTGGGCAGGATTCAAACCCATGACTTCTTGCTCACTAGTGCAGATGTCTTACTAGTGCAGTTAGGTCGGCTGGAATCCTATAAAATGGCAATGGGTACCGCAATTTGCATTCATTTCTGTACTATACATTCAGTCACTCCAGCATTGACAGCTTTCTAACTTGGTTCTTTATTGTTTCCCTAGTGCCGAACAAAGTGGAAAATTTCCAGTTGCGCCCCGGGGATGACTCATCTTCCCAAATCAAAGTCTCATGGGAACAGTCCACATTAGATTTTTGCAAGATCAACACATACCAAGTATCGTACATTGCTAAAAGCTTAGAGGAGTGCAGTAAGGATGGTGTGTATAATACGTCCATTAAGGTGAGAAACATCAGTGTCGTGTTGAGGAACTTGCAGCCATATTCACAATATACTGTCAGTGTGAGAGGAGAGACTACTGCTGGACTTGGGATAGAGGCTAAGGAAGTTCTGCAGACAAACCAAAATGGTGAGTATTATTTGGTTCAGAAATGAAGGTCCCATTCACACATATTGTGACCCGCTTCATCGAAATGAGGAATGTCCCCCAAATTTCACATTTTGAGATATGGATATCAACTTAAAGAGAATTTAATGGGCTTTCTGATGATGCCAAACATTCATTGTTGGTTCATTTCATTCCTGTGTTAGGATGTGGTAAATTGATAATGTAATAATGCAGTCATGCACGTTTTGTGAACTTTCGAAGTCCATTACACGGAAACATGTGTTGGCGGACATTCATCATTTCGATGGAGCAGGTCATATATGGAACTTTGGCGCATGACTTTAAAGGGACAGTATTGTCACGATCAGAGCAGACTTTCAACAGGGCATGGAATCAGTTTCCTAGTTTAAGGTGAACACAGTGACTGAAAATTACTGGCTCATTTATGCAGTATCAACGGTAATATGACCTTATCATATTATTTTCAGTCACTGAGTTATTCTAAAACGAGCACTCTGATTCCATGCCCTGTTGATCGTGACGATACTGCCCCTTTAAGGCTTCATAGCTTTTTTTAATACCAAATTTGTCACGTATATTTGTTAACACACTCATTGACTAAGTCATGTCTGTGTAAAAACCTCAATCTGCAGAAAGTGGCACTGACATTAGTCTTCTTTTAGGTGTTTTTTAAATAGAAATATCTCTCATTATAAATTTCTGTATTTTGGACATTATTTCACACAAACTTGTGGGTTCTTTATTTTGGTCAGAAACTGAACAAATGTTCATACGTTTCTCAGAAATAATGGCTCACCATCTGATTAAACTTTCATAGGTTGTTTTTTGTACATATTTACTTATCCTTATGTAGTACAATTGCAACTGTGAATTCAATCCTAACAATAATATATTGCTTCTCCAAAAGTCCCCTCCGCCTCACCTCAGTACATCTCCACAAACGACACTGGGCCTAATCACATCCATTTCACATGGCAACCTCCACCGTGCGGTCAACAAAATGGTCGCATTATCGGCTACCCCTTCACCCTCCTCAACCCCACCACTAATGAGACAGTCCGAAGTGACAACGTGACAAGGATGAATGTTCTCATAAGGGGACTAGTACCTTATGAGGATTATCGCTTCTACGTGCAGGCTAATGCTGTGAATGGCTCCGGGCCACTTGGCCATTTGGATGTGAAAACGGGAGGAGGTATGTACAACATATTCCTAGTTCTACTTACATGTATACTAATAATAACAATAAAAGACCATGCCCCATTATTTTAAACAAATTCCCAATTTAGAAATGAGTAACTTTTCCAGCTCCTGATAGGTAATTTTAATTTATGAATTTAATAAACAAATCTTTCATTTCATGTTAAATTTGGAGTAAACATCAGGAGTGTGGTTTGTCCGGGTTTTTCCGGATTTCCGTTTTTTTACAAATCGCAATGTTGTGATCCTCCGGATTTTAAAGATTTAAGCAAATAAAGGAAAGCAAAGCAAAGCAAATGTTCTGAATTATAGATTTCACCCCAGCGCTGTTCACAACAGCGGCCCCAATACCCCTAGCAAAATTTACGTGGATTTTTCAAAACTGCCTATTCACACTCCTGAAACATGGATCGTAAAAATGTACAGAAATTTCAAAATATTTTACCTTATGAAACTTATGCAGATCCCTGCCTCTTATTGATTGGGTGGGCACTACAGTGTATATCAGGATACGCTTATAAGAGAAGAACATATATTCATTATAAAAGAACAACAGCCATGACGAATCCAGCCCTTTAAAAATTTTACACATCCTTTTCAACCTCTGTGGGGAGTCTTTGAGTAAACACACTTCCTCTGTCCCACAGAGATAATCCCCCTAATCCAGTAAATAAACAATCACCCAGCCAGCTTGATTTTTGCCGGAACTATTTCAAGGCATTTTCATGTACACAGTACATAATGTGCACTTGTTTTAACATGGTTTCGAAACCTCCCTGTTCAACATATTAAACATGACTGATAATACATGTAGCATGTAGAAAAAGGCAACCTTTTACTTGCTTCTATTTTTAGCATTAGTGCGGAGTGCTATTGCCTTAGTATTGGAATGGACAATTTTTCATGACACTGACCGTCTGTTTCCGACGCTTCTGTCCATCAAACTTTATGATGTGCTACTCGGAGAATTTGACTGTGATTATCCCCAAAAAAAAAATCTGTATGAATGTCCATGATCTAAACCTCATTTTCAGGTGTCGGGAAATATATTTTGACACGAATACACTGTGCGAAATCATCGATGGTCGTTGCGTTGGCCTGACTTGTTAAGTGTATAGAGCAGGTAAACATGTGTCATTTGTCACTATGAACATCTCCTCCGTGAATGCACCGTGAAAGCTCGGTGAATTGCACTTTTTCCGTGAAAATGCATTTTCACGGCGAGTTCACGGTGCTTACGCCCCAGTGGTTTCGTTCACGGTGTTTTCACCGAGTATTCACCGAGTGTATGTCTCCTATTGTTATACAGTGGATTTAATCCTATTGCACTGACACAAAAGCAAGGCATGGTTTAGGCTTTTAGTAGTAATAACCTCTCCCATTGTGCGCTTATCTTGGATGAATGGATTAGTTTAGTCAAAACACACGCAACGTAAATAATACATGCCGAGTCTGTACATAGACGTGCATGCAGCGTGTGCGTCGGATATAATTATAGCATTGACGCATTGATCGTCGATTCGTGTCGCTGTACCGTACACAAACGTGTATGTTATAAAAATGTACATTACGTGGCCAGGGCTAGGCTTCGCTTTTGGTGGTCGTCAACATGCTGTCAAAGGGTCGACTAGCAATTAAAAATAAAAAAAGTGAACTGAATACTGCCACATCCAAATGCATAAAACTTGATGTTTTTCGGGTTAACATTGTGTTTTTTATTTATTGTTTTAATTTGGTGACATAAACTGTAAGTGTTGCAATACTGTTTTTATGAGGCCAACATATCGTCCATGTACGTAATTCGCCGCACTCGTGAAATGACGCACTTACCGTTGGCTTAGCATTTCTCGGAAAATTTACAAAACTATGGCGTATTACTGGTTGCATAAACTTATCCAAGTCATGCTTGTTACAGAAATAAAAATTATAGTGAAACAAATATGGTTAAGTGTCTTGCTCAAGGACACAAGTGTCACGGCCAGGATTCGAACCCACATTCTGCTGCTAACACCAGAACTTGAGTCCGGTAATCTAGACCGCTCGGCCACGACACTTCACAAGAAAGAAGATGCAGGCCGTTTTATTTATTTTCCAAGATGGCCGCAAAAATTTAAATCCAAGAATGGTGCCAACTAGCTGTGGAGGTCGAAAAGTGGATATCTGCTTTTCAGCTTTCTAAATATTGAAAAAGCAGATTGAACGTTGTTGCAAGTGCCTTTTTCCGCTTTTCTTTGTCTTTAAACAAGTTCAGCTTTCTGCCTTTTTGCTTTTCGGTTTGAAGACAAGCACGGTAAATTTTTGCTACTTTTCTGCTCGACGAAAAAGGCAGATTAGACGTTTTGTTACACAGTGGCACAAAAGTGGTTTGTCAACAAATTTGCTCATTATTTCTTAGCGGCTTCATGTACCGGTAGGTCATTGAAAATTCAAGACATGATTCGAACTTATGGTCCGATATCATGAGACAATTTTGGTGACGTTTAATAAAAGCGTTGTGATTTTTTGGCAAGGATTTCTAAGAAAGAAATCTTTAACGATGAGACACAAGGAATGAATCTGAATCTGGTACACGCTGCACGCGGTCGACCCCAGGCCGACGTGCGACGCGTTCGGCCGGGCAATCTCTGTGGTTCACTGATCGATATTGGGCACCTCGTACTTGAGCAAAGAGTCTCAAATTTGTCAACAAATTTGCTCATTATTTCTTAGCGGCTTCATGTATGTTATTGAAAATTCAAGACATGATTCGAACTTATGGTCCGATATCATGAGACAGTTTTGGTGACGTTTAATAAAAGCGTTGTGATTTTTTGGCAAGGATTTCTTAAACAACTCTACAGTGGAAGTCAGTCGTACTTGTGCAAAGTGAAGTCTTAAATTTGTTAACAAATTTGCTCATTATTTCTTAGCGGCTTCATGTAGGTCATTGAAAATTCAAGACATGATTCGAACTTATGGTCCGATATCATGAGACAATTTTGGTGACGTTTAATAAAAGCGTTGTGATTTTTTGGCAAGGATTTCTAAGAAAGAAATCTTTAACGATGAGACACAAGGAATGAATCTGAATCTGGTACACGCTGCACGCGGTCGACCCCAGGCCGACGTGCGACGCGTTCGGCCGGGCAATCTCTGTGGTTCACTGATCGATATTGGGCACCTCGTACTTGAGCAAAGAGTCTCAAATTTGTCAACAAATTTGCTCATTATTTCTTAGCGGCTTCATGTATGTTATTGAAAATTCAAGACATGATTCGAACTTATGGTCCGATATCATGAGACAGTTTTGGTGACGTTTAATAAAAGCGTTGTGATTTTTTGGCAAGGATTTCTTAAACATCTCTACAGTGGAAGTCAGTCGTACTTGTGCAAAGTGAAGTCTTAAATTTGTTAACAAATTTGCTCATTATTTCTTAGCGGCTTCATGTAGGTCATTGAAAATTCAAGACATGATTCGAACTTATGGTCCGATATCATGAGACAATTTTGGTGACGTTTAATAAAAGCGTTGTGATTTTTTGGCAAGGATTTCTAAGAAAGAAATCTTTAACGATGAGACACAAGGAATGAATCTGGTACACGCTGCACGCGGTCGACCCCAGGCCGACGTGCGACGCGTTCGGCCGGGCAATCTCTGTGGTTCACTGATCGATATTGGGCACCTCGTACTTGATCAAAGAGTCTCAAATTTGTCAACAAATTTGCGCATTATTTCTTAGCGGCTTCATGTATGTTATTGAAAATTCAAGACATGATTCGAACTTATGGTCCGATATCATGAGACAATTTTGGTGACGTTTAATAAAAGCGTTGTGATTTTTTGGCAAGGATTTCTAAGAAAGAAATCTTTAACGATGAGACACAAGGAATGAATCTGGTACACGCTGCATCGCGGTCGACCCCAGGCCGACGTGCGACGCGTTCGGCCGGGCAATCTCTGTGGTTCACTGATCGATATTGGGCACCTCGTACTTGATCAAAGAGTCTCAAATTTGTCAACAAATTTGCGCATTATTTCTTAGCGGCTTCATGTATGTTATTGAAAATTCAAGACATGATTCGAACTTATGGTCCGATATCATGAGACAGTTTTGGTGACGTTTAATAAAAGCGTTGTGATTTTTTGGCAAGGATTTCTTAAACATCTCTACAGTGGAAGTCAGTCGTACTTGTGCAAAGTGAAGTCTTAAATTTGTTAACAAATTTGCTCATTATTTCTTAGCGGCTTCATGTAGGTCATTGAAAATTCAAGACATGATTCGAACTTATGGTCCAATATCATGAGACAATTTTGGTGACGTTTAATAAAAGCGTTGTGATTTTTTGGCAAGGATTTCTAAGAAAGAAATCTTTAACGATGAGACACAAGGAATGAATATGAATCTGGTACACGCTGCACGCGGTCGACCCCAGGCCGACGTGCGACGCGTTCGGCCGGGCAATCTCTGTGGTTCACGGATCGATATTGGGCACCTCGTACTTGAGCAAAGAGTCTCAAATTTGTCAACAAATTTGCTCATTATTTCTTAGCGGCTTCATGTATGTTATTGAAAATTCAAGGCATGATTCGATTTTGAACTCAGCTATCATAACACAATTTTGTGAAGTTTAATCGTTGCTACCTTGAATAAAGAAAGCTGAAATAAATAAATAAATGAATTGTTGGGAATGAAAAATTTTTTTTTAAGAAAACAATTCTTGAACGAAGAGGGCGCACTTCAGCCTGGCTCCTTCCAAGTGTACTACCCACGTAATTGTATCAGCACGTCAGGGGACATGACCTGCGGAAGCAGCTGCTGTGTGTGAAACCAATTTATTATGGACTATCATCTTCTTACGGTTTTGATAATTTAACTTCATGATTATTATTTTATTGATGTAATCAACAATCAATGAGCATCGTCATTCGTCCGAGGTTTGATGTCCCTTTTTCTCATCTCATGTAACGAAAAACTCTAATTTTGATGGCACTATGTTTTGAGTAAGGATTAGTTTTATTATTGTAAGACTAAGATGTTGTAAAGCGACAGTTCCATGGAGAAGAACAAATTAAAGCCGTTTGTAATAATTCGATCTGTTATCAATGACAAGTGTAGGCACAACCGTCAAGGTATTAAAACTTCGTACATATAAATCATCAATATAAACTTTAAACACTATTTAGCGCATCGTTTTGATACGTGTGCATGACTAGGCCTAAAAGCTTTATATTTAGGCCGTTTGTTTTTTATTACTTGGATTACGGATTTGTAAGCTACAAAAAATGAGCGGGGATCGGGGAAAAAAAAAAAAAAAAAAAAAAAAAAATGACCGGGATTACGGAATTTCGAGCTCACGAAATCGGGCGGGGCGAAAAAAAAAAAATAAAAAATAAAAATACCGAAGGCACGCAGGCGGCTTCTAAAACACGTACATTATACACAATTTATGTAGACAAAAGCAGAAAGTCACTGAATGAATGTCGCGAGTGTTTAGGCTTAACAAAATGTTCTGTTTCCGGTTTCTGACCGACCCTAACTTTACGCCGCGACCCTAAACTTTTTACATTATTCGGCTTGAAAAAAAAAGCAGCAAGATGCACCAAGTCTCGGCAGCGGCCGCCATTGTAAACAGCAGATGCACACACGCTGATGCTCTGCCCAAATTCGCACACACAGACCATTTGTTGACACAGCAATTGATTGCATGAGTTTGGGCCGTGAGGTCAAGTCGCGCGATGCACGTACATGTAGTTGTTACTAAATGGCCAATGTATGCACTTGGGCAAATAGTATAGTCTATAAACGGACTCGCACTTTTGTACGTGAATGCATAACATTGGTCTGGTTTCCATCATACATCGGCCGCGATTTTTTTCTCCGTTCACTGGCTCACGGTACGTGTACACATTTACTGTACATGTATTGTAGGGATCTTGTTGTATTTGAAGAAAATGTGATCTAAAAGTATTGTTTTGTACACGATGGTGTTTTGTACGCGATCGGTGGCACTGTTGTAAGTGTTGTGGATTTTTTTTTTTTTTTTTTTTTTTCAGAAACGCGATTTTTTCGAGCGGCGATTCCGTAATCCAAGTTATTAAAAAAACATGGCCTTAGGGTAACTTGTTGATGTTCAGTTTCCTGTTTATATTTACAAATACATAGGCCTATTGCCAAATAAATTATTTCAAGTGACAAGCCAAGTATCATTATTAATCCATTTGCTTTGAATAAAAACAATTCGATTCCTTGTAAAGCATAAAGTACATCATAGCACGGAAAAAGTAGAAACACATGAATCATGGAGGAAGGAACCCAGATAATGACACTTCGACGTTGGTAATGTTTACACGATCCTGGAAATAAATGAGGACTGCGTGTGGTGGTAAGCAAGTGTGTAATTGTTACGGGTTCCCGGCCCGACTGCGAGCACATGGTCGAGCTGGTAATCGGCGGCGTGCATGCATTTTGAACGTGCACTAGAGGTCACCGTGAATGATTGCAACAACGGTTTCGCGGGCGGCGGGCGCTCTCACACAAGTCACGGGTGCGATACGTGAATAAAACGACGTCGTTAATCGAGTCATATCGCAAAACTATAAACCTCACCGGGTTCATAAACAATAACATAAATAAATTTGCAAACATACAAAACACGAGACCGACCTTCGCCAAAGTCCTGCCGGGGTTAAAGAGGATTGTTGTAGCTGCCAGAATTGTGTTTTCTATGAGCCTTGGCAGCTAATTTAATCATTTCACAGTTACATTTATTGTTAACGGACATCGAAGGCCTACTGTATTTTCCTCTACTGCTAAAGAAAGCCAAACAAAAAGCAATGGGGCCCCTGTATCGTTGCAAACGATCAGCGCACGCAAATTGCAATGCCGAAATGTAACCTGCCCGTCAAGTCGTAGCAGAATTTTTCAAGCAACCTATAACCATGGAGCTGGAGGAAGAAAATACCAACAGTACCGTTATGTTTAGTGTGTTTACCTTCCATCCAAGAGGGATTATCACATGCACAAAAGCGTCAACAATGGGCAAGAGGATAACTTCCTTTGATGTAGTTAATGAGCTGGCCTCAACTGAGCTTTCGAGGTTCACCGCGTTTTCACCCAGCTTTCACCGAGGACCAAACAAAAGATTTGTTTAACGGTGGTTTCACGGTGCATTCACGGTGCTCTCACACCGTGAAATGGGAACGAGCGCCGTGAAATTCACGGAAAAAGTGCAATTCACCGAGCTTTCACGGTGCATTCACGGAGGAGATGACACTGGGAGATACCACACAAACTACCCCTATAAAATAGCAGTCACATGGTCAGCTTACACAACGCGTAATGTGTGGAGTTGGGCGATTCCATTTTTGATAGGTTAACTCGACATAAGACTGAAAATAATGCAGTTGTGCAGCGACCTCGTTCCAATGAGTTCGCTCACTATTTCCCAGCACAGTATAAATGGAGATCAATGGGTACGATCACGCAGCGGGATATTCAGGCAGTCAATAACCGGGAAACTTTACCGATAATTTACCATCGTTGTCTATACCAATCACTTTCCCATTGCACCATCTCCCCAGCTCATCCACTGCTTGAACACGGCTACCGACACCGATTTTCCCGTCATTTTCCTTATAAAACTTAGCAACGCATTTCTGTTTTACTGTCCTTACAATAGTAGAAAGCGAAGGAAGTGAATGAGGTGCCGATAAACAGGATGACTGAACACGCGCTCTAGACTCATCACACCAATAACAGTCCGCCAAGTGTATGACCATTGCCGTACTGTCTAGCCGAAATAACAAATCAACAATAATAACTTAAAAGATCGTAATTTCTGTCAACCAATTCGTTTTCTTTTGTATCTTTATTTTTAAAAGCTTGAAGTCTGCATCAACAGTTAGTTAGGACCACAGTTTTCTAAATTGACCATTGGGGGACTACATCTTATAGGCCTATTGGGGCCTATAGTTATCAATGCGCACGTAAGGTTTGCACCGGACGTCAAAAACAAAAACCACGGAAAAGATCGTTCTCGGCCGTTTTTTGGTCAATTTTCACAGTTCAAAAAAGAAAATAAGGTAACAATTTTCTCAGGTTATTAGTTTACCAATGCTTTTAACTCAGTTGGTGAAATTAAGCTTTAGAAAATAAGACTGAATTCTTTAGGCAGGACCATTTTCCACCTTCCACCGATGCTAATAATAGGATTAGCAGTGATAAGAATCTTAATCTCCCCGGCCTTCTTTCTGAAAAGGATGTTTTCCAACCCGAGTGAACTGAAGGGCTACTCGGGTTGGTTTTAAAAGGGCGGATTCGTAATGGCAACCAATGGATGGCCAATATACGCACATTCCTCTTTGAGAGCACAGATATGTTCAAAATCACAGCTATACAATTGTCACGTCTGTGCAACAAAGTCTCATCACATGCTGTGACCTTGTTGCAAACCCAGCATCTTGTCAGAGCAAGAACGAGATATCTTCCAAAAGTTCTTGAATGCCCTCCAAAGCTATGTTACACAAAATTGCTGCAGTCATGTTGTCTTTTTGACAATTCCACTGAATGCTAGACACACAGTGTCTTGTTTCATATGTACTCGCTATATGTTTACTATTCAATTTTGCAACCTGTTACATGTATTATACTTTTTAATCAACTATAAAATGACTTGGTCTCCTTCACAGCACCACTGGCCCCAATATATTTCCGAGTTGTCACAGCCACCACCTCAGGCTTGGAACTAATGTGGGCCTCTCCAGACCCACCTTCTGGGATTATATCAGCCTACCAGATTCAGTATTGGCAATCAGATTTGATATCCAGCCGTAATCAATCTATTGAGCTATTGGTAAACTCAACCAATCCCGTGGATCATCATTTCATTGGTGGGCTGAAGCCATACACAAAGTACAATATCAAGGTGGGTTTTCTGATTGACACTTTATCCAATGACAAAACTTCATACACATACTCATGAATATTCATATCTGACCTTAGTGACACGTTTTTTGCCTGTCCGGTATGCACTATGGGGCACCATGGCCGAGCGGTTTAGTGCATCAGACTCGTGTTCTGATGGCCGGGTCGTCAGAATGTGGGTTCGAATCCTGGCCGCGACCATGGTGCTTGTGTCCCTGAGAGACACTATAATTGCTTCTCTTCACCCAGGAGTATAAATGGGGACCTTTGAAGGCAGAGATGGTAATTGTGTTTGATTAAGCTCGTTGCGCTACATATTTGGCAGCATGGGTTGCATACTCCTCAGGGAGTTGAGATGGTTCTGGGAATGATATAACTGGCCCGATGACAGGGGTAATAATGTCCATGCGCCATGAGCATCAAACTTGGCGGATACCGGCACAATATAAGTGTCCATTATTATTATTATTATTATTAATGCGTTTATGTACATTAGCACCACATGTTCAGCTCGTATTAACACGACACGTTTTTGTCTTAAAGTGTCTGTTTCAGATTAACAACGGCACGTACTTGAGTCTATTTTTAGTAAGATTGGAGTAAGTGAAGTGAGTTATTTTAAATGATAACACAACAGTGGTAAACACTACTGATATATGTTAGTCTTGTAGTTATGATTTAAAATATGAGGGTTTCAACAACAATAAATATTTTTGTTAGAAAATGTACATGAGCATCTAGTGGAGTGTCGTGGCCGAGTGGAGTGTCGTGGCCGAGCGGTCTAGCTTACCGGACTCAAGTTCTGGTGTTAGCAGCAGAATGTGGGTTCGAATCCCGGCCGTGGCACTTGTGTCCTTGAGCAAGACACTTAACCATAATTGCTTCTCTCCACCCAGGGGTTAAATGGGTACCTATGAGGGCAGAGTTGGTTGATTAGCCCTATATGCGCTGTAATGGCAGCAATTGAGCTGTATACTCCCCAGGGAGCTGAGATGGTTTCATGAATGATTTATGAGCCTTATGAGCAGGGGTAATAATATGCGCCTTGAGCACCACTCAGTTGGTGGATACGTGCGCTATATAAGTCCACACATTATTATTATTATTATTAGCTGACGCTTCAGAAAATTTGATACGTAATTCGCCACACTCGTGACCACAATTCTGTGCATGTTCAAAAAATGGCGCTCAAGACATCCACGTGTATGATCACGCATTGAAATTCAGCATTTTACAAGAAAATTCTTCACTGAAACAAACTGAAACACCATACTTCGAATTTCATTTGTAAGTTACTGTCCAGTTGATTATACATGTATAACCTTAGGTGCGTCATTTAGGATAAATTGAGGATGTAGTTGTACCTATTATTCTCCAGGAATCGCCTCCAAAATTTTGTAAATTTAGTTTGCAAAATGTTTTTTTTTCTTTTTTTTTCTTTCTTATTTTGGTCATTTACATGTCATTGCTTGAAATGATTTATTTTGCAGATAAGAGCGAAGACTGGTGCCGGATATGGTGCCTGGTCTTGGACCCTTACAAACAGAACGTCTGAAGGAGGTAAGGTAGACTTTGTACAGCAGGTTTTGATTGGTCATCTCTAAAAGAATATGTTATTGTCAAACTTGTTTAAATGGTGAATACCCATGAACTGGGCAAATATAGTGCCCACATCAGGCAGGTGCCCACAGTATCCAGGTTTATGCAGTCAGAATTGACCAGTACCATCCGAGTCTTCCCAAATATTGTAGTAAATGCTGCCCATCCCTGCCGACAACAATAGTTATGATAATCAGCATAAAGGTTTTCCTGAAGACGATCAGTGCATACTGATGGAAACGTCGAGTCGTAACTAGTTGTAACTAATTACATGTAGTTCTTTTCAGAACTAATTACTACTCAATTGAGAATTTCACATGGTGTCACCGCAAATAGTCTTTACTTATCAGAATAAAGGTGCTTCACCAGAGCATCTGACAGTACACCTGGTCATTGAGCCAGTGGCATTCCTGAAACCATCTCATAATAGGAGTATGCAGCTCCGTCAGCCAGATTAGCACCCATGTAGCTAATTATTCACAATAACATTTACTCCTGGGTGGAGAGTAACCTGAAGATCTGACATCACGCTTTGAGCTAGAGGCGCGTGATTACGCCAGATCCTGGCCGTGCAGCCGCCATATTTTTTCCAATGCTGAACTTTGACCTTGGTTGGTAGCTAGCACGCAAGCCTCGAAGCGTGACATCAGATCTTCTGTACACTGCGTTAACATATCCATTGAAATCCTTTGAGTGGTACGCCTGGAGCCTGTCTATATCCTTGATACGACATAGACAGGGGACCAGTCTAGGTGGAGAGAAGCCATTGTGGTGAAGTGGCTTGCTAAAGGACACCAGCATGTATAACTCAAACTCACAATTTGGTAAGTCCACCACAAGAACTTAAGTCTGGTGTTATAGACCACAATACTGCACAATACAAATAGGAACCAGTGACACGGGGAACCAGTGATATGACACAGGGCCAACTTCATAGAGCTGCTCAGCAGAAAAAATTACTTACCAGAAAAATTTGCTAAGTCTTTGGTTATCAGCCAAGCAATTATACAAAATGTATACATTTTGGCTGGTAGCCTGTTTTATATTGCTTAGCAAAAATATTTACTTAGCAAAGTTATCTGCTTAGCAGCTGTATGAAATTGGCCCCTGCAAACTGTTAAGCATAGAGAAAGGCATGCTCATCTGTTGTTTGCATTTTTATTTCTGTCACATTATTATCAATTGTGCTCAGTTTGGCACAATGTTGCAGAGATGTACTGTATAAAGTAGATTGTTGGTCAAATAATCACCATCAACTGAAGGGAAAATGTCTTATTAACTTTGTACTACAGTAGTAGTGCTACTAGTATTAGTCTAGATGTCCAAATACACACACACTAGGAGTGACGCCTTTTGTAGTAATCCCACTCTAGGGTCATTTCATGTCAAATCACCAAACAAAAATGGAAATTGAAACCCGACCCCCTTCAAATTGGTTCATGTTTGGTTTATGGGGTATTTTTGGCTGAAAAAGCTGAAATTTCAAGTTTTAGCCCTGTCGGACCAACGGTTTTTGTGCTACGGCCCACCATTTTTGTGAGATTTTGGTCAAAATGGGCGTGACCGCCATTTTTCAAATGACCCGATCTCCCTAACCAGTGAGCCAAATGTGTTGATATTGGTATCTTTGGAAAGGTAATTGTGTAAGGAATCCAAATTTGCCATTATTTTTTATGTAGGAGCAATTTGAAGTTTGATGACGTTTGACCTTTACTTTGACCTTGTGGATCACGTGACCTTGAGTTGAACTTGGGTGAAAATTATAACCCAAATATCAAAAAATTTGAGGTATAATATTTTTCGTTTGCTTTCCAGCACTTTTCAAAGTTTGCATACTTGATACAAAAATGTACGAATCCTATACAATGTACATGTACTACAATACATGTGTAAATCATGTGAAAAGATCAAGTTCCAGCCAGTATGTTGTCTTTGTTGCAGCCTGATTGTGAATGCATGTAACTACATGTATTTTTTAAGTGGCAATAACCATGATAGCAATCTAAATGATCCTGAAATTGTATAATTAACCATGTTTTTAATGATCAATTTGATCAATGATCCAGTCTGGGCACACTCTTGAAATCCTTGCTGCATCATTTCCTGAGATGAAGTACTTTCTAGAAGAGGATGACGTCAGAGATGGAGTGTTGATCTTGCACAAAATGTTATCTTCTGCAACCCAGCATTCGTCTGTTTTCGATGGCCAATTGAATTGCTTGCCTGGTCCATGAGGGTGCATGAAATTGATGTGATAGTCACCAAACTCCTCAGAAATTTCATCCACCATACCAATCCATGGAAAGCCCTCATAAAGACAGCAGACAAAGTTGTGTTCCTTGATTTCCAATTGCACTGGTGGTTCAGGTTCTGATTCTTTATCATTACTGTCTGAAATTGGCACTATATCCGGAGTGTTCACTTGGTCACTCAACTTGTACACATGTAGTGCAGATTTGGAGACAGGAACGAACCTGTGGAATTGCAGTGTCCCTTTCACAGTTTTCGCCATGTCAAACCTGTCCTTCATTTCTGAAGCTGATTTAGTCACATCTTCTGGTGTCACATTGAAAAACTTGATACCAGGAATGTTCTTCTTGCAGAAATCAGTGATTGCATAAGAAATAACAGTATTTGTGGAGTGCCATGGTCGAGCGGTTTAGTGCATCGGATTTGTGTTCTGGTGGCTGAGTCGTCAGAATGTGGGTTCGAATCCTGTCCATGACCGTGGTACTTGTGTCCTTGAGCAAGACACTTTACCATAACTGCTTCTCTCCACCCAGGAGTAAATGGGTACCTGTGAGGGCAGAGTTGGTTGTTGTGTTTGATTAGCCCATATGCGCCGAAATGGCAGCAATTGAGCTGTATACTCCCCAGAGAGCTGAGATGGTTTCTGGAATGATTTATGCGCCTGATGAGCAGGGGTAATAATGTACAGCGCTCTGATACCTTGTTTAAGAGCGCTTTAAAATGCCTGACATTAATTCCCAGGCCACAATTTCATTCAAAAAAGAAAGAATGGAAATTACCAGAAGACATGTGCACCTAAATTTTGGGGAATTCCCATGTCTTCTTCAGGTCGTGCAATCAATTTCTGAAATAGCACAACCTGTGTAAAAAGAGTCAAGTAACAATTTTCATATACATGTACAGTATTTATTCATAGAGTGTGAAGCTGGTCATATGTTTTGGAATGTGCATGTACATGTACTATATTGCATAGGAATATCACATTTTTGCATCAAGTATGCCAACTTTAAGAAGAGCTGGAAAGCAAACAAAAAATATTATACCTCCAATTTTTGTATTTTTTGCAGAGAACATGTTGGGTTATAATTTTCACCCAAGGTCACGTGATCCAAAAGGTCATCAAACTTCTAATTGCTCCTACATAAAAAATAATGGCAAATTTGGATTCCTTACACAATTACCTTTCCAAAGATACCAAATATCAACAAATTTGGCTCACTGGTTAGGGAGATGGGGTCATTTGAAAAATGGCGGTCATGCCCATTTCGGCCAAAATCGCCAAAAATTGTGGCCCGTAGCGCAAAACCATTTGTCCGACAGGGCTAAAACTTGAAATTTCAGCTTTTTCAGCCAAAATTACCCCATAAACCATAAATGAACCTATTTGAAGGGGGTGGGGTTTAACCCATTGGGTGATCTGACACGGAATGACCCTCTAACAGATGTTCCTATCTCCTTATGTTTCTCCAACACGGATTGCACCTATTGCTCCCACTACCACAGGAACAACCTTCACCTTGACTTAAATCTCAAATTTCTGTACCTTCTTATTCACCTTCGATGCTACTCTACTATTACCCGCACAGCTATATCGATAATATGACACATCTTCTCATGCTTATCCAAGACAACGACATCCGACCGTCTATGTTCTATAACATGATCTGTCAGGATGTTGAAGTCCCAGAGAATCTTGACATGGTCCGTTTCTTCAACCTTTTTCGGCACATGGTCGTACCACTTCGATTGCACCTTGACACCGTACTTCTTACACAGATCCCAATGGATCACCTTGGCCAACTTGTCGTATCTGCCTTTGTACTCTGTCTGAGCATGCACTCTGCATTCGCTGACAATGTGAAATACAGTCTCCTCCGCCGCATTGCACATTCTGCACATAGAAGAGACATCTGACTTCTAGATCCTTGCCTTCATCACATTCGTCGGCAGAGACTGGTCTTGCGCTGCAGTAATCAGACCCTCTGTTTCTTTCTTAAGTTCTCCTCTCCTCAACCATTCCCAAGTCTTGCTACTTGCCACTTCTTCGGTACATCTCAGGAATCGGCCGTGAAGTGGTTTTTCCTGCCAATCTCGTGTTCTTTCTTCTCTTCTTTGATTCTTATACTCCTTTGGACCTAATTCGTCTGCCTTCATGTATTTCTGTGCAACCTTCAACAACTTTTCCCGAGTACTACTTACATGACACTGCAAGCTCCTTCGCTCAATGTTAACGTTGTCTGATACACTAAGTAATCCTCTTCGTCCCTCTGACCTCGGTAGATAGAGTCTGCTGACATTCGACCGTGGATGTCATCGTCATCACTTTCCTCGTTTTCCTGTCAGCAACATCTAGATCTGCCTTAATCCACTCGACAATTCCTGCACTGTACCTCATCAGCGACACGGCCCAAGTGTTGATCGCCTTTATGATATTCCCTCCATTCAGCTTGGACTTCAAACACTTCTTCACTCGTCTTATATACTCTTTCTTAAGCCTCTCTTTTGATTCCTCGTGCAGTACGTGATCTGCTTCAAGCACTCCAAGATACTTATAACTTTCTACTTCACCCAACGTCCTCAATTGTGTGCCATCTGGGAAAGTAATTCCATCCGAGTGTACCCTTTTACCCCTCTTCATGGTCATCGCAGCACATTTCTCCAGACCAAACTTCATGTCGATGTCATCGCTGAAGATCCGTACAGTCTGCACCAAGGAATCAATCTCTTTCTCGTCTTCGCAAACAACTTCAGGGCGTCCATGAAGAGCAGATGATTAATCCTGCATCCATCCTTCGTCATCTCTTATCCCGCACTTTCCTTCCGCAAAATCATCGTCAAAGGGAACAGCGCCAAAACAAACAACAGTGTAGACAGAGAATCGCCCTGGAGAATACATCGTCTGATATTTACCTTACCAAAACATTCATCATTAACCATCAGATTTGTTCTCCATGTCTTCATGCTCTCACCCAGAAGACATTTCACCGCCTCGGCTGCCCCTATCATATCCAAACATTCCATAATCCACGAGTGTGATACCATGTCGTATGCTTTCTTGTAATCTATCCATGCCATGGCCAGATTAGTTTTCCTGTTCCTACAGTCCTTTAGCACCGTCTTATCAATGATGAGTTGGTCTTTCGTTCCTCTTGACCGCTTCTTGCAACCTTTCTGCTCATCTGGAAATAACTGCTGATCTTCTATGTGACTATACAGATCTTCTGCAATGATACCGGTCAAAAGTTTATGCATCATGGGTAGACATGTAATAGGTCGATAGTTACTTGCAACGTTACCCTTCTTAGTGTCCTTCATGATGAGTACCGTTCTTGCTTCAGTCATCCACGTCGGAACGTTGCCACACGCTAAGCATTCTTGCAGCTGCTGGGCTATTCTTTCGTGAAGACTACTGAAGGTCTTTAGCCAGTATCCGTGCACTTGGTCTGGTCCCGGGGCTTTCCAGTTCGGCACTCTTCTCAACTGTTTCTTCACCTTGCTCACATCAATCTGAAATCCCTCTTGTTGTTGTACACCCTTTAACTCGTTTTTCACGTCGGCTAACCATTCTGCTTGTCTGTTATGATCACCAGGCTGATCCCAAAGGCCACCCCAGAAATTCCTTGCCTCTGCTGGCTCTGGGCCCACTTGTGAGTTGTCACATTTCCCGTCCAATTCTTTGAATAATTGACGTTGGTTTGTATTGAATAGACGATTTTGATGAAACTGCCTGACCCTGTCGTTATACTTTTTTACTTTTGCAGCCTTCGCCTTAACCCTTTGCTTTATTTCCTCATTAACTACATTCATCCCCTTTCCTTTTACTTGATACTTCTTTATTAATCTATTCCTCATATCTGAATCTTTCATTGCACCTATATCCATTTGCTCTATTCTACTAGATCTTTGCGTAACTCGTTAATTTGGCCCTCAAGTCTGCGTTTCCACCAAGGTTTATTATCTTTATGTTGTGATTGTGAAGATTTAACCCCTAATTTGTCTGCTGTTACAACTGCACCTGCAAAGACAAGATCATTAATTTCAGTAAGGTTAGTAGTACTTACCGTCCCAGGATTCTACTTACCATAGCCGACGCATTTGTTAGCTTTTTCCTTGGGACCTGACGCAATGCAGGAATACTCCACTTACCTGTCCCTTTTACCGATACCATTACCTCTTCAATCCTCTTCCTAATATCTAGCTCTTCCTCCGTCAAGTCTGTATTTGCATCTTCTTTTCCCTCCTACTCCTTCACTGACCTCATCCGCACTCTGGGAACTTGCCAGGTTTCCAACGGCCACATTGACCAGTTCCTCCCCCTGCACTTCTTCAGCATCATCACCAGCCTGTGTCCGTGATATTTTTCTACTCATCTCTTCCACCTCAACTTTCGTTAGCCACTGGTTATGTTTGATTTGTTTTACCTGGTCGGCAAGCCGCTGTTCACTTATTTCAAACATGCCTTTATCCTGCCATATGCTAATCATTCTCCTTCTGTACCCTCTGTTCTCTGGCTTGCTCCTTATAAAACATTCCATTGCAATTCTGTTATCGTCCTTACTCCACTTTCTCCTGTTTACAGCACGAATTCTGTTATTGTTCTGAGCAGTGTGTATACGATCTGGCGGTACCTGCTCAAGCATACCGACCAGAACGGGCGATGGACTTCCTCTTTGAGAGTTCGTCGCTGATTCACCGTTGAGTTGATGCTGCATACAGCATTCATTATTATCATCACAAAATTGTGACAAATGTTGTATTGTTTCAGGGGATATTACATGCAAAAACGATGTGTATTTCACCCTGCAGTAGTTCACTCAGCGTTAGTTGTGTAAAGTTCTCTCATACGAGTGATTATAAATGACTTCGTGCGAAGTACGGGGTTCGTCGATTGAGCCAAAGATTGAATAAACACACAACAATGAGACAGGATTACTAACGCTAGTTGACGATCACTTATTTTATTAGTCACCGATGGAAACTCATCAGTTCCTCTCTTTATCCCGATCAATCTCCGACTATTTTATTCCATCCGCAAACATATTTAACCTCTTTACTTAGTGTATTATTATTTTCATTCTAGAACAAAATATTATTTTCTTAGAAAGATCAACTCACGCATACGCTTACGCACGCACGCGCGTAAAGCAAGGAAATCATTTTAATTACAATAATTAATTATCTGATTAATTTATGTTATAACTCCATATCACTACAACTCTCCATCACTACAACTCTTCCTTTTAACGAAGGAATTAACTGGGTTTTTTTTTTACAGAAATCGCTTCCTTGGGCTGAAACAACCAAGGTGTGGCATGGGTGGCGTAGTGCGTTAAGCGCTCGCCTCTCACCACTGTGACCCTGGTTCGAATCCCCGCTAGGGCCACATGTAAGTAGAGTTGAGCATTGGTTCTCTCCTGTGCCACGAGGGTTTCTCCGGGGCCCTCCGGTTTTCCTCCCTCCTGAAAAACCAAACACTTTCGATCTCAGGCTGTGCTCGGTGGTCATGTATGGGTCGATGTGGCTGGCTGCTAAGAGCGCCCTTGTATGCCAGCGGCTCGACCACTTTGTAGCCGCGTCCTTCGCAATTCAGCTCCTCAGCTGCGAGTAAGGATGATTAGCCTACCCAATTATTGTTATTATTATTGTTATTATTATTGTGTGAAAATTTGGGGAGGGGGAGGATATTATAAAGAGGGAAAAGGGAGGGGGAAATTTTGCGCACAAGTCTATGGGAGTGTCGCCCTATTATAGCATTAGTATAAATTATTATTATTATGTACCATGCGTGATCCTTAAGCCAGCTATATTAATAGCTCTATCTAATGTACATGTACATTAATATGTACACATATCGTGTGTACAGTGATGTGAATGCTTTTATGTAGTAAAGTTTAATACTTAAAAGTTTTGTTTAAAAGCCACTCCATGGAAGTTTTCTGTTGTGACTGTAATTATTTGCATCTATATCTAATTATTTACATCTATATCCTTCTAGCATTTTTATTTCTGTCACATTTATCAATTGTGCTCAGTTTGGCCCAATGTTGCAGAGATGTACCGTATAAAGTATATTGTTGGTCAAATAATCACCATCAACTGAAGGGAACATGTATTATTAGCTTTGTACTACAGTAGTAGTGCTACTAGTATTAGTCTAGATGTCCAAATACACTACACTAAGAGTGACGCCTTTTGTAGTAATTCCACTCTAACAGATGTTCCTATCTCCTGATGCTTTTCCAACAGGGATTGCACCTATTGCTCCCACTACCACAGGAACAACCTTCACCTTGACTTGCCACAGCTTGCGGAGTTCTCTCTCTAAATCTCATATTTCTGTACCTTCTTATTCTCCTTCGATGCTACTCTACTCTTACCTGCACAGCTATATCGATAATGACACATCTTATGCTTATATCCAAGACAACGACATCCGACCGTCTACATTGTATGTTCTATAACATGATCTGTCAGGATGTTGAAGTCCCAGAGAATCTTGACATGATCCATTTATTTTACCTTTTTCCAGCACATGGTCGCACCACTTCGATTGCACCTTGACACTGTACTTCTTACACAAATCCCAATGAATCACCTTGGCCAAATTATCATGTCTGCCTTTGTACTCTGTGATATGCACTCTGCATTCGCTGACAATGTGAAATACAGTTCATGGCCGTTTCGTTCCTATTACTTGTGCCACATTGTACTTTTAGGAGTGAACGTGTACCAATGCACGCCAAGTACCAATGAATGCATGAGTAATTACAGTAGCAACGGCCACAGCCCTGCAATCCTACATAATTAAAATGACCCTATCGCGCATAATTCAAATCTCACAGAGGTACAATTACACAGGTGGGGGAAGTTCAAACTGTCATTAATGTATTTTTAGAGATATTTTGGGATAAAAAAAGCCAACATTTGTTTAAATCATAAGGAAACCGGTTGCTAGGTCACCAAAATTGTCGTACTTGAATTTGAGGGGTTTTTTTCAGAATGCAAATTTTCATGAAGCAGGGAAAAACAAAAATCAAAATTTAACGTATCAAATCAAATCCAAGTTTCCCAAAATATTTTTGTTACTCTGATTTTTGTCTTTCCTTCAAATGTAACAAATTTAGAGAAAAAAATAGTGGATCAACACGTCACGGTTCTTAGATGCACTTTGCCAAGTCTGTTGGAACAGAAACAAAGAATGTTGCCCAAAATAAAGGGAAAGCTACAGAGTAAAACTGACAGTATATGTGTGAAGAGTCGAGTATTGAAGATATTCGGAATAGACATTACAAATGAACTTCCTAATGTTCATGCTGTCCACACATGTCAATCGTGGCCCCGCGCCGAGACAGTCACAAAGAAAGGCTGCCAAATAGGGGTGGCATAAACACATGTAGTTGGTTGTATGCAAAATGCCATTTAATTTGTATGGAATTCGTGCAGAAAAATTTTAGGAGTATATATTTTAACTCTGAATAGCCACACGATGTCACAGGCAATATCTGTGCATGTTATGTTTCACAAAAAACTTGCAGTACATCAAAAAAGACTTGAAAAATCTGTGAAAATGTACCCTAATTTTCGTCATATAGTTTGTGCCAACATGTTTTCTTCGCACAAAATGTTTAGAACAATTCAATTTCACTCAGAATTAATTAAATTAATTTATGATGGACCTACAAAAGACCTTCAAAAGCTATCCCTTGTGTGACCAGCCAGACTAACTACGCTGCCAGGCCCCTGTATAATACACCTAATGTTTACCTTGTTTATTTTCTTTGTATATAAAAGTAGGCGAAGTAAGTTGAACAGCGCCGCCAGCGTTGATCACTTTGCGCCCGCTAGCGTTCTTTAACTGTATAATTTGCATAAGGCGGACGATTTAAATGCACCTCTTAACGGCTATAGGCACATGGGCGTGAACATTCCGGAGATTCCTAGACATTTTTCCTGGAGAGTAAGCAAGTAGGCTAGAGCGCATTTGACTTCTTGCAATCCTTGAAGCCACACCTTACTCCTCTGGAGAGTTTTTTGGTAGTTTAATTATTGATATTACCGGGCTGCGTTTATTAGGCCCCTATCTTCAGTCGGTAACCTGTCAGTCTCCGTGAGGCATAGGTGGAGAAACTACAACTGCGCCGAAAGCCATAATATTATTAGTGACTGTCGTTTTGTAAAGTATAAATACTGTAACTTTCATCCACACCACGCCGAATAAATAACTTGTAAAGAAACATAATCTCTGACTGTTTTCGTTGTCACCATCCCGCATAACCTTACCAACTCGGTTACACAAAAATGGCGTAGTCGGCAGGATCTGTGACAAATAATTTTAAGAAATAATTTTACAAACGACAGTCATTATTATCTCATCGGCAAGTGCCAAAGTCTACATGGAATAACGGCCCGGTTGACTGGATCACATCGTTCACCACTAGCCCTCCCCCGTACCGGAGGATATAGCATTATTGGCTTCCAACCCAGACTTCATTCTTAACTACTTCGACGGTCTACCGTAGTCAGTGAGACATTCATCGATATTATTCACCAGGGTAGTGCAGCATACTCTAGTATAAGGAACGAGACCTTCCAAACCTCCAACTTGGTTAACCCCCAACTTTGTTCCCCACCCTCCCACCCGTCGAGCTTGTGGCGTTGGAATCCGACTGTAAGGCTAATTATAATACCTTCAAAGTAGGCGATTATGTTTATTTGCGCAGTCATGTGAGAGGTAGAAATAAAATTCAAGACAGCTATAATCATGAGGTCTATAAAATCATAGATCAACCAGATCCGACCAATTTTGTCTACATTATAGAATCAACAGAGAGAAATGGTTGTAGAAAAACGGTTAATTCTGTTGAACTCAAACTAGTTCCTCCAGGGCTGCTACATATTATTAAACCAACAAATTTGTCTGAGGATCCGCAAGACATCTCAACATTTAATGTTGCCCCCTTTCCTGCGAAATCCTCGAGTTCAAGTTCAGACTCGGACTTTGATATAGCAGTAGTAATTCCAACCATTGAGCCTGAGAGTCCGAAGCAGAAGGGTCCCAGAAGATCGCAACGGGCAACGAAAGGAAAACATCGAAACCCATTTCACTTGCCGAGGTCAGTGTTGTCTCAGCAACAAACATCCACAGCCAGAGGGTTTGACAAAAAAATTATCACTTTCATTCTTATTGCATTGTTGGTGGCTTTGATTTTCCCTGCATACACTCTGGTGACACTTGAAGTAGTATTTGGCATGTTACTTGTCCTTCTGATTTTTGATTCTTTCTACCCATTGGGTGACGTTACTTGGAGACATCTAGCAACAAAAATGAAATCATTTGGAATTAGTTGCGCACGATGGGCAGAGGAATGTATAGAAGATTTAATTTAATTATAATATTTGTATATACTTTTTTTATACCCTGTAGTTAAACATTTCATGAACTTTGGGTTGATTACGGCAGTTATATTATACGAATGTAAAGGGACTCTTTCCAGTATTGAACACATTTAGGGACTTTTCATGTGGAGGTGACTCATTTTGGTGGCCCGTCTGAAATCATTTCTTTCTTGGTGCGACATGCACTAAGCGGACCTCACCAACTCTTTTACACCTGACTGAAATTCTTGTATGTGCTTCATTTCTAATATATCCCCAAACATCTGTTGGCATGGTTTTACACGGGTTTTATTTAGTAGGCCTACATTATTCAGATAAGATCATTTGAGGTTAACTCGTCAGCTTCTTTAGTGAAGTTAGGGTCCGAAGTCTGTAAATGTATGTTCTCCCTATGATTTTGATGGCAATTCATTCACAAGTTCATTCAATTTCATCCCCGGGTGATTGTGACCAGCCAGACTAACTACGCTGCCAGGCCCCTGTATAATACACCTAATGTTTACCTTGTTTATTTTCTTTGTAATATAAAAGTAGGCGAAGTAAGTTGAACAGCGCCGCCAGCGTTGATCACTTTGCGCCCGCTAGCGTTCTTTAACTGTATAATTTGCATAAGGCGGACGATTTAAATGCACCTCTTAACGGCTATAGGCACATGGGCGTGAACATTCCGGAGATTCCTAGACATTTTTCCTGGAGAGTAAGCAAGTAGGCTAGAGCGCATTTGACTTCTTGCAATCCTTGAAGCCACACCTTACTCCTCTGGAGAGTTTTTTGGTAGTTTAATTATTGATATTACCGGGCTGCGTTTATTAGGCCCCTATCTTCAGTCGGTAACCTGTCAGTCTCCGTGAGGCATAGGTGGAGAAACTACAACTGCGCCGAAAGCCATAATATTATTAGTGACTGTCGTTTTGTAAAGTATAAATACTGTAACTTTCATCCACACCACGCCGAATAAATAACTTGTAAAGAAACATAATCTCTGACTGTTTTCGTTGTCACCATCCCGCATAACCTTACCAACTCGGTTACACTTGGAAAAGCAAACTCTGGAGATATAGCCTAAGTAAATCTAGCCTGGGTGAATCTGTAAAAGTTTCTTGGGGCCAAATGCTGGAGAAGCAGATGTGCGAGCAAGAAGTGACAGCAACCCTGGTGAACAGTTTGTAGTGTGAATTAGATTGCCACTAATAAGGGAATACAAGTTTGTTGAGCGGTCTTTACCACAGGTTAATGATCAGTTTGGGAATAGTCAGGAACGATAAGGACCGAGCTGACCACACACAAAACAGTTAGCAAACAGCTGACCCATTCGCGCTGCTCTGATTTTGATAAGCTATGTCTTTACCATCCGTTAATAGACCACATGATTAAATTTTGTCCAGTAGGATAGTCTAAACTGTCTTGGGCATTTATGAATGATGAATCTCTTTTTCTTTTTTTCTTTTTTCTTTACAGGTGAACTTGTGGATTTCACATGCATTAATCTTCACCCAGTTATTGCCAGTTCTGCTAACAATCAATTTATTGGTGGCTACAAAGGAAACAAAGACATAAGAAATGCTGAGGTTTCTTTTGGTCGGGAAGTAAGAACAGGCCCTGGTGGTACTAGTTTGCCGTCATGCGCAGCATGTGTACCTTCTATATCAGATAATACTAGATTCCCTGTTGTAAGGCAATATATGATGTGTCCCAGTGGTGGATGTTATTGTAGTGGCAGTACTGATTCATCTTGTCTGTATAGAATTGGTGTCTTCTACTGTGAGATAAATACAGGGGCAAAGATCGAGAGAATAACAACAATAACTTTGAATGACCATGGTAAGCATGTCTAAACTTTTGTATTTAATTTGCTTTTAAAACATTTTGCCACTACGGAACAGAGCTGGCAAAAGCTCAATTTGCTACTAAAATGTTTTGCCACAAGAGAACAAAGCTGATAGATAATGTGCTATATGAATATGATTTATTATAATTTTATATTAAAATGTTTTGTCACTATCGAACAGGGCTGCCATAAACATATATAACCACTAAAATGTTTTGCCACTATAGAGCGTTCAGAGCGTTCAAGTATATATAAGTGTAGCGCCTGGTGGCTGCTCTCACAGGCTCTCTAATAAGTAATATTCAATAAATAATAAATTTCAACTGATTCAGCTCACAATTCTGCTTGAATACTGGTGGAATGGTTTATCTTATAGATTATTACTATGGACTTCATTGACAGAAAGAGTTATGCATTTCTCTGTTTTTGGACATTTTTTATATCATTCCTGTGTCAAAATAGAGGTACTGTACATTGGACATATACTAACAGTATCCAGTGGAGTGATCATGCTATTCAGGTTTGCAAGCCTCTTAATCCATTGATTGGACCTTGTAATCCCATTGTACCAGTGCTGGTCAAGTATCTCACAACTATGGAAAGGCATCATCACTGCTTATTCAACTCATCTCAGTCATCCGTGACTCTAGCTGTAAAATGTATTCAGTACTCGGCCATCTATTTGCAAAGGCTATGTACTGTGTATACTGAAGTCCACTGACAACTGAAACATGTCATCAAGACCTTGATTCCCTCAATCTTCTACGACAGCCATGCTTGACTCACCATCATGTTAAGCCAATATTGGTGCGTAAGAAACATTTGCACAGAAAGCGTTGGCGCCATCGTGGGAAACGTGGTAGCAGTTTCATGAAAATTTGAAGTTGCTTCAATTCTTTTATATCATATCACTGGATAGAGCCAAAAATTAGAAAGAAAATGAGGGGTCAATTGTCATGATAGGTTAACCCTACGCAAAGTTACGAATTTTTGTTGATTTAAATATTTGGTCATTTTGGAGGCCAGTTTCATTTGAAAAGTTGTGACCATTGTAATTACAGGTTACAATTTCTCCCAGATGAGTTTGCTTTAACCTTCAAATGCATGCAATATTCCATAAACCAGCAAAATGTAAAATACAAAAAGTATCCCCCTTTTATAACTAAAAAATCACATTGAATAAAACATTCCACCCGTGCGTGTGATACCCCGATTCAGCGAGTCAAATCGCCGATAGCTGTGATTTTTTTATTTATTTTTTTATTTTATTATTTTTTTATTTGCCGTCGGGTAATTTTCCGCAAGTTGCACTGTTTTCCCGCCAACAGTTGGCATCGACTGACCAATTTAGATAATCACGGTGTGTAGTATCCTTTTATCGACACTTGAACATCGATATAATACCCTTTATATTAGTATTTTACCCTTTATATTAGTATATTTTACCATGAAAGTTGGACAAAGAAATCGTCAAAACGAAAGGTTTCCCGTCGCTGAATTTTTTTTATCGACTGCACAGTTTAATGCTCATAAAAATGGCGTCCAGGAAAACATTGAAGCCTCATCATCGTAACCAGGCGCTAGCAATATTGCGCCTATGCATTTTCACGTGTACGGTCAGGCGCGTCAACGAACTTTCGGCGGGTCACAGCGCCGACAGAAAAAAGGCATCAAAAATAGCGCCACCTTCGGCGGCTTGCATGAAACTGCCTACAAACAGTTGCTATCCAGGCCATGTTTCTCATCATGTATTTTTTCATGCCTTATAATTGTATTTACATATTGTGTAGTTATGCATGTACAGCGCTTTGGGGTCTTGTCATAGACGGAATGTGCTTTATAGACGACGATGATGACGATGATGATGATAATAATGATAGATATTTATTTATTTATTTATTTATTTATTTATTTATTTATTTATTTATTTATTTATTTATTTATTTATTTCGCGTTAGCACAGTATGAAAAGAAAGATCTTGTTTTCCTTAGCCTTAGATCTCGAGTGTCTTTCGCAGAATCCTTGCTGTCCCTAAGAGTGCCGCCTTCTGTAGTAATTCTACTCTAACAGATGTTCCTATCTCCTTGAGATGTTTCTCCAACGCCTTCGGGATTGTACCCAGTGCTCCTACTACCACAGGAATAACCTTGACTTTGACTTGCCACAGCTTGCGGAGTTCTCTCGCTAAATCCTGATATTTCTGTACCTTCTCCTTCTCCTTCGAAGCTACTCTACTATCACCCGGCACAGCTATATCAATAAGATGACACATCTTCTCATGCTTATCCAAGACAACAACATCCGGCTGTCTATGTTCTATAACATGATCTGTCTGGATGTTGAAGTCCCAGAGAATCTTGACATGATCCGTTTCTTCAACCTTTTCCGGCACATGGTCGTACCACTTCGATTGCACCTTGACTCCGTACTTCTTACACAGATCCCAATGGATCACCCTGGCCAACTTGTCGTGTCTGCCTTTGTACTCTGTCTGAACATGCACTCTGCATTCGCTGACAATGTGAAATACAGTCTCCTCCGCCGCATTGCACATTCTGCACATAGAAGAGACATCTGACTTCTCGATCCTTGCCTCCATCACATTCGTCGGCAGAGACTGGTCTTGCGCTGCAGCAATCAGACCCTCGGTTTCTTTCTTTAGTTCTCCTCTCCTCAACCATTCCCAAGTCTTGCTACTTGCCACTTCTTCGGTACATCTGAGGAATCGGCCGTGAAGTGGTTTTTCCTGCCAATCTCGTGTTCTTTCTTCTCTTCTTTGATTCTTATACTCCTTTGGACCTAATTCGTCTGCCTTCATGTATTTCCGCGCAACCTTCAACAACTTTTCCCGAGTACTTCTTACATGACGCTGCAAGCTCATTCTCTCGATGTTAACGCTGTCTGATACACTAAGTAACCCTCTTCCGCCCTCTGACCTCGGTAGATAGTCTGCTGACATTCGACCGTGGATGTAACATCGTCATCACTTTCCTCGTTTTCCTGTCAGCAACATCTAGATCTGCCTTAGTCCACTCGACAATTCCCGCACTGTATCTCATTAGTGACACAGCCCAAGTGTTGATCGCTTTTATCATATTCCCTCCATTCAGCTTGGACTTCAAACACTTCTTCACTCGTCTTATATACTCTTTCTTAAGTCTCTCTTTCGATTCCTCGTGCAGTACATGATCTGCTTCAAGCACTCCAAGATACTTATAACTTTCTTCTTCACCCAACGCCCTCAATTGTGTGCCGTCTGGTAAAGCAATTCCATCCGAATGTACCCTTTTACCCCTCTTCATGGTCATCGCAGCACATTTCTCCAGACCAAACTTCATGCCGATGTCATCGCTGAAGATCCGTACAGTCTGCACCAAGGAATCAATCTCTTTCTCGTTCTTCGCAAACAACTTCAGGTCGTCCATGAAGAGAATATGATTAATCCTGCATCCATCCTTCGTCATCTCGTATCCCGCACTAACCTTCCACAAAATCATCGTCAAAGGGACCGGAACAGCGCCAAAACAAACAACAGTGGAGACGGAGAATCGCCCTGGAAAATACCTCGTCTGATGTTTACCTTACCAAGACATTCATCACTGGCCATCAGATTTGTTCTCCATGTCTTCATGCTCTCACCCAGAAGACATTTCACCGCATCAGCTGCCCCTATCATATCCAAACATTCCATAATCCATGAGTGTGATACCATGTCGTATACCTTCTTGTAATCTATCCACGACATGGCCAGATTAGTTTTCCTGTTCCTACAGTCCTTTAGCACCGTCTTATCAATGATGAGTTGGTCTTTCGTTCCTCTTGACCGCTTCTTGCAACCTTTCTGCTCATCTGGAAATAACTGCTGATCTTCTATGTGACTATACAGATCTTCTGCAATAGTTACTTGCAACGTTACCCTTCTTAATGTCCTTCATGATGAGAACCGTTCTTGCTTCAGTCATCCACGTCGGAACATTGCCACGCACTAAGCATTGTTGCAGCTGCTGGGCTATTCTTTCGTGAAGACTACTGAAGTTCTTTAGCCAGTATCTGTGCACTTGGTCTGGTCCCGGGGCTTTCCAATTCGGCACTTTCCTCAACTGTTTCTTCACCTTGCTCACATCAATCTGAAATCCCTCTTGTTGTTGTACATTCTTTAACTCACGTCGGCTAACCATTCTGCTTGTCTGTTATGATCACCAGGCTGATCCCAAAGGCCACCCCAAAAATTCCTTGCCTCTGCTGGCTCTGGGCCCACTTGTGAGTCGTCACATTTCCCGTCCATTTCTTTGAATAATTGACGTTGATTTGTACTGAATAGGCGATTTTGATGAAACTGCCTGACTCTGTCATCGTACCTCTTTACTTTCGCAGCCTTCGCCTTAACCCTTTGCTTTATTTCCTTCTTAACTACACTCATCCCCTTTCCTTTTACTTGATACTTCTTTATTAATCTGTTCCTCATATCTGAATCTTTCATTGCACCTCTATCCATTTGCTCTATTCTACTGAGATCTTTGCGTAACTCGTTAATTTGGCCCTCAAGTCTGCGTTTCCACCAAGGTTTTTTATCTTTATGTCGTGATTGTGAATATTTTTCCCGTGATCTCTCCGCTACTATAACTGCACCTGCAAAGACAAGATCGTTAATTTCACGTAGTACTTACCGTCCCAAGGATTCTACTTACCATAGCTGACACATTTGTCAGCTTTTTCCTTGGGACCTGGCGCAATGCAGGAATACTCCACTTACCTGTCCCTTTGACCGATACCATTACCTCTTCAATCCTCTTCCTAATCTCTAGCTCTTCCTCCGTCAAGTCTTCTGTTCCCTCTTCTACTCCTCCACTGACCTCATCCACACTCTGGGAACTTGCCAGCTCACCAGCGACCACGTTGTCCAGTTCCTCCTCCTGCACTTCAGCATCATCCCTAGCCTCTGTCCGTGATATTATTTTCCTCATCTCTTCCACCTCAACTTTCGTTAGCCACTGATTATGTTTGATTTGTTTTACCTGGTCGGCAAGCCGCTGTTCGCTTATTTCAAACATGCCTTTATCCTGCCATATGCTAATCATTCTCCTTCTGTACCCTCTGTTCTCGATCTGGCTTGCTCCTTATAAAACATTCCACTGCAATTCTGTTATCGTCCTTACTCCACTTTCTCCTGTTTACAGCACGAATTCAGTTATTGTTCTGAGCAGTGTGTATACGATCTGGCGGTACCTGCTCAAGCATACCGACCAGAACGGGCGATGGACTTCCTATTTGAGAGATCGTCGCTGATTCACCGTTGAGTTGATGCTGCATAGCATTCATGATTATCATCACATAATTGTGAGAAAAGTTGTATTGTTTCAGGGGAAATTACATGCAAAAGCGATGCTTGTTTCACCCTTCAGTAGTTCACTCAGCGTTAGTTGCTATCAAGATGTTCTAAAGGACGCAGATGGAACGCGCGTCTCACTGATAACTTTATACACTGAGTAACGGGTTGTTCTTAAACCCCCTCGACCCCCACGACCCTCGACCCCACGACGTACGCTCATATAATTATAAACGAAGCACACGTACTCGCGGAATTCACTACCGCCAGTGCAGTACGAATGTATGTATGTATTTCGCAATGCCCATGCGCAAGCATGTCGCATGGCTGGCCGGCCTGCGCCAGAATCAAATTGTATCCCAAATGGGAACCTGTTTACGGCCCGAGGTCGAAAATGGCTAGCTCGCTAGCCTGTTGCGCCGTTTGCTGCATGACGACCTGTCGTCGCGAAATCAACGAATTTATAATACTGCCACAAGTCAAATTATACCATTCCCGAGTAGATAATTTCATATTCTATCCAAAAAATTGCATACTTATGTCGGATTTTTGCTAGTTGGGTGAGGGCGAAGTTTTTGGCAACGTTCTTCCTACAACTCATTACGGTCGAAGAAGGATATCGCTTCCAAGACGGCCGCATGGCTTTCCGGCATCCTGATTGGTCAATAAGCATTACATCACAAACTGGCATGCGCGCACAGCCCCGAATGTACATTTTACTTGATGGACGTGGAAAAAGAACCCAACTATTTTGTCTGTCAACATTTTAGCAAAACATAATTATTTCTCATTTAATAACCTATTTTATATTATTCTATTTCAAAATTAGACTTTTGGAGGAGAAAAGGATTTAGTTATTTTCCCCAATTAACCTATAGGATCTTCGATCCTCGATCCTCCGGAGCTCCATTTGTTCACGTTCAGTAGTACGGGAGTGCAGCGGGCATTCTAATTGGGGCCGTATTCGAACACAGATTCCGATTTGGGATACGATATGATTCTGAGCGCGCGTACGTCGTGGGGGTCGAGGGTCGTGGGGTCGAGGGGGTTTAAGAACAACCCCGGAGTAACGTACATTGTAAAGATCGAGTCTTCCGAAATTGGAGAAATCCAAAAGGTTTTTACAGTAAAATGCCACAAGATCTTTAATGGCCGATGTTGAAACTTACCCTGTAGTGTCTACTCAGTAGCTCCTACAAGGAGTACACTTTTGGTAATGATTATACGACGGGAAACAATAAATATTTTCGCTTGAATCGAGAGCCGATCTGTCGCAGTGATTATCATGAACATATTTTCCAAAATGTTTAAAAAAAACATTTCTCTCTGTAGACGAATTGGGGGCGTAAACAGAAAAAAGATGAAAAGAAAAGTCATTGATCGATATTTTACATCCCACCCATCTGCCTCTATTGTCACATTGTTGGCTAGTTAGGTTTAATCCACTTTTTTGAGATGTTAAAATAGCCACTCCACGACTGTTTCTTTCGCCATGACTGAAAGCGATATTTCCCCCCATTGCTTACGCCAAGACAATTCATCTCTAACTTCACCATGAGTCTCCTGAAGAGAGACAATAGCTATTTTCTTCCGGGTGAGGTAATTAAAAATCATATCTCTTTTTTGATAATTTCTGAGACCATTAACATTCAGAGTAGCTATCGTCCATGCCATCATGAGACTCAAAGTAAAGATAATCATTAATCACAGAAATTACCTTTCCTCTAATTTCCCTCTACCTCTCCCCTTGACAATGGTGTTAAATACGGCTTATGATGGATCAGTTCTTTGTGTGGCGATGGCTCCACTTCCTAGTTTCTTTCTATATCTCTGTACTCCCCTCCTGACGTATGGTACCATATCTTCTTCTTGTTCTTGTCCTTCATTGTCTATGTCCATGTTTGGTTCATATTCCTCGTCTATGTGTGGTTCATCTCTATCTTCCATAACTGAAACGTTCGATTCTATGTCGTCTTCTTTAGCCATTTGATGTTCATCTAACTCTGCAGCATAAGGTTTCCTCTTCCTTCTATCCTGTATATACTCGTCCCAGAATCCTCGTTTCTTTTCATTGATTTGATTTTCTGTGATTTGTTTTGAGGATTTGTCCTTGGATTGTTTTGCGGATTTGTCAACAGATTGTTTCTGTGAGTCTTTGACTTTTCCTCTGTGCTGTGTATCATCCAACGCAAGGCGTCGTTGACGTGTGTCTTCTTGTGTTTGTCGATTCACAGTCGGCTCTCGTCTTTGTAGTTAATCTTTTTGATTGTATTGTTTCGTGTTCGGCCTTTCCTGTTTTTTCCCTTCTGTTGATCTTTGTTGTTTTTCGTCTTGCTTTCTCTGTTCTTTGTCGCTTTGCTCTTTTAATTCCTTTGTTTCTGACTTCCGCGTATCACTTGCCGTCTTATCTGTTAGTCGTCGTTTCTGCATTTCTTTGTCTCGTTTTTGTTGTCTCTCCTGTACCTTTTTATCTTCTGCCTTCTTATGTTGTCTGTCTTGCATTTGCTCTGACCACGTCTTTTTTGTCCAGGTTTCTCCTTTGCCATCTCTTTGCTCGTCTTCCTGTTGTTTGTCTGTATCTCTGTGTTGCTCTTTTGTTTCTTCTGGTTGCTTGTCTATATCTTCTTGTGTGTTGTCTTCATGTTCTTGCTGTTTGTCTGCATCGTCCTGTGGTTTACTTGCATCTGTCTGTGATTTCTCATCATCCTGGTGTATTATTTCTCCCTGTTCGCTTTCGTTTTCTCTATTTGTATCATCAGGTATGTATTCCTCATGATCAGTCTCCATGTCTGAAGTGTTACCTTCACTTTCATCGGCTTCATTATCTGACTTATCATCTGTTGTCAAACGATTTTCTTGTTTCTCGTGTGCTTTTGCCCTATGACCAAACTTTCCACATATGAAACATTTCCCCTTCATTTCGCAATCACGGGCTAGGTGTCCAGGTTGTTGACATATACGACATGTTTTTACTTGTCCTTTGTGTCGAATGGGTAAATTATACGAACCGATTCGTAGAAAACTTGGGATAGGATGTTTTTAAGTTCTTCATCATCAAGCTCCTCACTCCCGTTTCAACATTTTCATCAAATGAATGTACTTGTCTAATATTTATCACTGTTCCGTATGCCGTTAGTGCAGATCCTATCACGTTGTCGGCCATCTGATCATAGGGTGCCTTGATGTAGACGACCACCGAGTTAAGCAAGTTGACCCTTTCGCATTCCACAAGCATGCCTTTCATTACTAAGCTGTGCCTGGCAACGTCTAAACAATGCTGTTCATTCTTGAAGGTTACATTGTACCAACCCGTATCGAGCTCTGCTATACAATTTATTGTTGTCGTTGTGCCTAATGCTCTTTGTATTGCCTCGTAGACTTCTTCAGATGTGACATGGAGGTCTCTTCCATAGAATCGTATGGTATTTGGCCGATTCAATGTTGGTGTCTTGTACGTTGGCCTTGCCATGATCAAAATGGCGGCCTGCTATCTGTCCTCCCAAAGGTGATAAATAAAATCTCAAAACGCCTCTAGGGCGTCTGAGAATGTCGAAACAGCTCAAAATACAATATTAGTGTTCCTTATTCTCTGCAAAGCAAAGTATTTACTTACAAGACTTGCAAAATTGAGTCGGTAACGGAAAAACCAGTCAATTTGTCGGAGCTCAAAGAAAAGCGTGTTGCGTCGTCGAACGCTATGTTGTTGTTGTTGTTGTTGTTGTTGTTGTTGTTGTTGTTGTTGTTGTTGTTGTTGTTGTTGTTGTTGTTGTTGTTGTTGTTGTTGTTGTTGTTGTTGTTGTTGTTGTTGTTGTTGTTGTTGTTGTTGTTGTTGTTGTTGTTGTTGTTGTTGTTGTTGTTGTTGTTGTTGTTGTTGTTGTTGTTGTTGTTGTTGTTGTTGTTGTTGTTATTGTTGTTGTTGTTGTTGTTGTTGTTGTTGTTGTTATTATTATTTGTTGTTGTTGTTGTTGTTGTTGTTGTTGTTGTTGTTGTTGTTATTTATTGTTGTTGTTGTTGTTGTTGTTGTTGTTGTTGTTGTTGTTGTTATTGTTGTTGTTGTTGTTATTGTTGTTGTTGTTGTTGTTGTTATTGTTGTTGTTGTTGTTGTTTATGTTGTTATTGTTGTTGTTGTTGTTGTTGTTGTTATTGTTGTTGTTGTTGTTGTTGTTGTTATTGTTGTTGTTATTATTGTTATTGTTGTTGTTGTTGTTATTATTGTTGTTGTTGTTATTATTGTTGTTGTTGTTGTTGTTGTTATTGTTGTTGTTGTTGTTGTTGTTGTTATTTATTATTGTTGTTGTTGTTGTTGTTGTTGTTGTTGTTGTTGTTGTTGTTGTTGTTGTTGTTGTTGTTGTTGTTGTTGTTGTTGTTGTTGTTGTTGTTGTTGTTGTTGTTGTTGTTGTTGTTGTTGTTGTTGTTGTTGTTGTTAAAATATTTTGCCAAAGAACAAAGCTGATCGATAAAGCACTATTTGCGAATAATTTATTATTTCGCTACTAAAATGTTTTGTCACAATAGAACAGAGCTGTTATAAGCATAAATAGCTACTAAAATATGTTGCCACTGTAGAACAGGGCTATAAACAAAATAATTTGCTACTAAAACTAATAATCCGTTTTTTTTGTCTTAAGGTACTAAAGCATTTCAGACAGAATTTTTTCTCAGGGTGAGTGATACTTGTGTCAACTTTGCACCAATTATACTTGAAGATGATCTGCTCAATTACCAATGATGTACCTCCCCTTAAAACAATGTCCAATCCCATCTAAACTCAACGGACGAAATATTAAGACATAAACTGCTTCACAAAATTCCATACTGGTTGTCTTAGGGTCTGGCTAAGGCTGTGCCGGGGATCCACCCAACCGAAATGTCATTACCTGGTTCCATTTTTCAGTTCCATTTTTCGGTTCCAATTACCCATAAATGACTTTTTAAAATTCCGACAACATTTAAGCCACACAAGCTAACAAAATGAAGAAAACTAAGATGAAGGCTTTAGAAGTAACATTTGCCGACATCCTCTCACAGACTTATCAGCTTTTGTTTGAAACTTGTGTTCGTATTGGTAATTTTATACATTCAGGTTATGTTTGTTATGTGTTTTTACAAAATTGTTTACGGGTACCCAAGTATCTGAAGATTTCCAATTCCGGGTATCCGGTTTCCGAAATAACCGAAAACGCACAGCACTATGTGTGGCCAAGTTGCAAATGGTTGTATTCAGGTCATTTATGAGTAGTTCCAAGACCAGCTTTCTTGTTGCTTTCAGGGAAGTTGGATCTAAATAGCTGTGGTTAAAATTGAAATTATAACAAAGCCCATGTATTATCTTTTGAACCAAAGTAGGACTGTCCCCTAATTGTTCGAATAGATTCTCTTGTTGGGGGATTTGTGGTTTGCAGTTAGAATCAGTTGTCTTGTCTGCCAGCACTGCAATAGGCAATTAACAGTTAGGGTTGTGTGTGCTTCGCTGGCGGCAGGAATAGACCCAAGTCAGTGAGGAGGAAATGCTCTCAGATAGATAGTGCAGCATTCAGTTTCAATTTGCAAGTGATAACCTTTCCTTGTTTTATTTTTTAATTTATTTAAACCTCTTGTGTTTGTTTTGTTTCAATTCACAGCGGTTATTCTCCCAGAGCGACAGACAATCACAGTCAGTGTAGGGGACTCAGTTTCCCTACGAGTTACATTCCCATCAAGAGTACCCTCAGGCCTGCGATGGAGAAATTCCACAGCAGAGATAAGTGATTGGGACGGTAACCAGACACCATATATAAGACAGGTTACTCCAGCAGATGCAGGAGTATATGAATGTCATGAATCCGATCGCAGAGGAGAAGGAGTCCATGCTATCTTACGAATTCTTGTTAGAAGTAATTTGTTTTTAAACATTTTTTACTCTTTTATTTCATTTTTCTTTTAAAGATTTGATTTGTATTTACGGTATTTCTGTTTTGTATATATTAAAATGTTATTGCTCACATTTATCAATATCAGTTACAACTGTTACATGTATGTTGAATGTATCCTAAGTTTGTATTGTTCCTTGTTTAATTTAATAACAAATGCGACCTTAAAACACCTACATGTACTGTCGGTCCATTCAAAATTACAGTTATGTACACCAGACTTGTATTCAAGTCCTCATACATAATAATAATAATAATAAATATTTGTAGCGCGCACATATCCACCCTGGTGGGCGCTCAAGGCGCGAGTCCTCAGTGTAGAGTTTTAGTCTAAGTTTCAAGTCTGAAATTTGCAACAGAAAATGCATGGTTGATCTTCCAGGATTACTTTGGCTCTAGAAAAAATATAACAGGTAATCATATCATCATCATGTCAGCTGCAATGTTGAACTTGCACAATAAGTATGGTGAAAAATGGTTATATCTAGCCTAGCACTAGGAGTTTTAAAAGATGCACCATTCTGGCTCATATTAAACAAACCTCATTTGTGCATCAATGGTTATAGTGGGGCTCTTAGCAAATATTATTAATTGACCTTTTATCATTTCGAAAGACATTATGTCATAATGAAACTAAACACAATACATTTTATTACCTAAATCCACAGTTAAATAGTGTAAAAAGTCACTTTTTCAGAAGCTTTTGTCTCGAATTAAGAAAAGGTTCACCGGAATAAACAGCTCCTCTTTCTGACTTTTTACAATGTTTTACCTTAGGTTGATATAATAAAACTTATGTTGTTTGGTTTCCTAATGACATAATCTCTTTAAAAATGGGGAATGGTATTTGCAATAGAGCACTTCTTTCATCTTAATATCCTGAACTACATAGTTGCATTGATGTGGTGATATGCATGCATACTTACACCTCCGATAACATTTTAGTAGATTGGATATCATGAAATCACTTGTTTTTTTTTTGCTTAGATTGTCCAAGTAATAAGTGGGGACTCTCCACTGATTGTCAGAACACATGCCCAGTGTGTTATAATGGCGGTGTTTGCGATGACAAGACTGGGCTTTGTATTTGCCCACCAGGCTTCATTGGTTCAAACTGTCATATTGGTAAGCAACCATATCATCATACAAGGCCCTATTTCATAGATCCGCTAATTAAGCATGTTGACATTCTAAATTTCATATACCCTTGAAATCTATTAGATATTATCATTTTAGTAACATTTGTTAATTTCCAACTGAAGTTTTGTTCTCTGGGGACAAATATATAGTCAAGCTGAAACTTTCACAGGTTTATTGTATAATGTATATCTTGAATGTAAAGCTCATTGGGACATTATGTGAAATGCGCTATATAAGAATGACATTTATTATTGACTCAAAAAAGTAAGATTCCTTTAGAAGCAGTTCTGTCAACATTGCCAATTGTGTTATAATGGCTTGAAGCATATAGTGTAGTATGGTTTTATCTATGTGGTTCACAGCCAAGTACAGTCAACTCCAATACAAGTTCTCTTCTTAACCATTAGCTATAGGCATTTTATTAATAAACAAAATAATATAAAACAAAATTAAAAAATATAAATAAAAACAAACAATGAACAACATGCTTATTTCTGGCACATTTCTGAACTGTCACTTTGAGAATACTCTCAGGAATGGGTCTCCCAATCTACCAGCAGGGGCATCTGTCTGGATACAAGCTCCACCAGGACGTTATGGTGCCCTCTGGTGGTGATTGGCCCAGACAATACAATAGAAAAGGGCACACTGAAACTTAACGGCTGTAGTTCTTGCTAGCAAATGAGTGATGGTAGCAAAATGGCTGAAGTGCTTTGTAGCCTTTTTGAAATGTATATATTTATTTCATCCATACATTCTCATTTTGTGAATTCATTGTCATCGATTTAAGTTTGCCCTGCACCAACGTGTGTAGCACTGCATACTCATTTGTTTCCGAATGTCTGAAGTTGAAAACTTCACAGGCGACTCGGGCGGGATTCAAACCCACGACCTCCTGTTTACTAGTGCAGATGTCTTAACCTCTCGACCACCGAGCTTACCCAATGATTGGCCGGCTAGAATCCTATATAGTAGCGGGTTCAGCAATAGATCTAGATATAGGTTGGTGAAATTCTTGCATCAGGTGATAAACAATTGATTTAATTTTGCCCTACACCGACGTGTGTATAGCACTGCATACTCAGTGCTTTCCGAGTGAACCCGCTGCCTGTATAGGCAGCGGGTTCCAACCTATATCTATCGCGGAACCCACTGCTATATCGGATTCGAGCTGGCCAATCTTCATCAGGGAAGCTTTTTCACAGACACTCGAAAAGCACTGATTATGCAGTGCTGTACACACATTAGTGTAGGGCAAAATAAAATCAATTGTTTATCACCCGATGCAAGAATTTCACCAACCTATGTCTATCGCAGAACCCGTAGCAATATAGGATTCTAGCCGGCCAATCGTCATCGGGCAAGTAAGACGTCTGCACGAGTAAGCAGGAGGTCGTGCGTTTGAATCCCGTTTTTCATAGACACTCGGAAAGCATGCAGTGCTATACACACGTCATCAGTGTAGGGCAAAATTAAATCAATTGTTTATCACCCGACACAAGAATTTTACCAACCTATATGGCTCATTATGATGTTAACATGTTAGAATAATAGTTTGACCGTGGGTATGACCCCTCTGTCTTTATCCTGCAGTAAAGACAGGTGTAACTTTTTATTGCCTTATTATGTTCATCTCATTCTTGGAGTGATAGGCACCCAGTATCAGCATGTATAAGAGAATGTACATATTGACAAAACTGCTTCTACTTCTATGAGTATGTTTACTTTCTTTGAATCAAAATATACATTGCACAACTGACTTGTGAAAGTTTAAGCTCAATGAGGAGTCTAACTGATGAAAAAAGGTGAAAAAGCATTCATAATTTGTATTAAAAAAACAATTGCCATCAGTTGCTCATTGGTGAAGAGAGTAAGACATTTGTACTAGTAAGCAGGAGGTTGTAGGTTCAAGTCCCACCCAAGTTGCTTATAATTATGGATTTTTGTCTGCAGACAAATCATACAGTGCTTACTGTAGCTATCTCGGTAAGGGGAAATGATATCAGTTGTTAGTTTTATGTAATTTTCAGCCCAAGGAAGAAATGTGTGGGGTCTGAGTGGATCAATTGTTTGTACAAGTAGTCAAGATCGCCATGGTGAAGCCTGCATGGGAGTACTCTTTTGCCTTCAAGACCCGTTTGGCTGTGCGTGTGCTGCAGGGTACCAGGGAATCCGCTGCAATGAGGGTGAGATAAATAGATTATCTGCCAGTTAGTCACAAGCTTCTTCCATTGCGGTTTCTCATTGAATCTCTTCTGTCTGCATTTTACGAGCATTTTTAAATCTCATTTTTCACAATTGCTTTTGTGTTATTGTGTAATGTTTTGTTATGTCTTTGTATGTACAGTCCTGTGTGTTTGAGGTAATGGTGGCATTAAATGAGTAGTAAGAGGAGTTGTACAAGTATGATTAGCAATTAATACTACTCGGGATTCGATTGTGTGATTAATCGCAATAATTGCCCAGCACTAGCATACGTTCCATAATATTAATTTGTATATATATGAGATGATGTGGAATATGTGATGCTCAGTGCCTATGCAGCTAATTTTAGCATAGCTCAGAAATTCATCAGCAACAAATGACATATTGAAAAAGTTAAATGACACTCGAAATTTCTAAATTCTTTTGTCGATAGAGTGTCCATCAGACAAATTTGGACTGTACTGCTCTCAGACTTGCCACTGTGCTCCTGGCATCACATGTTTGAAAGATACCGGTGAATGTAATGATCCGTCGTGTTCAGAGGACTATTGCACTCAGCGATGTGCACCAGGCTGGAAAGGAACAAATTGTCAGGGTAAAGTGTCTCCAAATATCTGAATTTGCAATTATTTATACCCGCATTTTGTTGGTTATACATGTATTTTAGAAAAATAAGGTATTAGCAATTTGAAAATCTTCATAATAAACTTAAGACGTGGAACAATATTTTTGTAAGAATGGTAGTAAGTGTACTCGTGTTTTAGCCCTAGCCATGGCTCAAATTTAAAGGAAATTGGTTAATAAAAAATATCATTTGAATGTAAAACTTACTAATAGTGTAAAGGATATTATGGTATTAATGTTCACCAGAAATATTTTTGTCAATGGTGATAATATTTTGTAAACAAGTTGAGTAACTTCCAATTTGAAAAATAAAGAGTACTCTTTCCAAAATAGATACAATAGAGACAATACATTTTAATGCATTTTCACTATTTCATGTGAACGACAAAATCTAATGCACTGAAAATTTCACAGGTTAGCTGTTCAACGTATAAACATGTTTCTATACATATCTCATAAAAATATGGATGCGTTTACAGACATTTTAATACCAAAAGTGGTTTTTGCTTTCCTTTGGAATTTCTCAAAACTGAATTGGTCTCACATAAACTTGTATAAATTATACTTAGAGTAAATGTTGTGATGATATGAGACACCCTGAGAAATCATGTTGGGAGTGATGATAATCAGATTTATTTTCAGGTAAATTAATTTCTGGTTCTGTTTTCATTGTTTAGTACCATCACCATGCCCAGTGGGTTACTATGGTGAGATATGTACACAAGTTTGTAATTGCCGTGACGACCAACCTTGTAATGAAATTACTGGAACATGTACATGCCAAGATGGCTACATTGGATTAAATTGTACTGAAGGTAAGGAATTACATCATTCTCCCAAATTAAAATGTATTGATTATGATGGCCAAGAGGACGCACAGGCCTTTTGCAGCATTTATCCCGGTCAAGCTTTCCAGGGTGCTTTCCACTTTTGGAGTGAACAAAATCATATTTTGCCAGTTTATCATGAAACCCTCTCTCTATGTTAATAAAATGCTGCTCTTGCAGTACTTGTACATCTGACACTATGTATTCACATCGAGTTTGGATAAAGCCATTTGGTTCTTTCATCATTGCAAGTAGTCTGGTAACATTTTGAATGTGTTCACATCGCACAGTATGCTTCCAGTGGGGTGCCATGGCCGCCGAGCAGTCTAGCGCATCAGACATGTGTTCTGATGGCTGAGTCGTAAATGTGGGTTCGAATCCTGACTGCGACCATGATACTTGTGTTCTTGAGCAAGACACTTAACTATACAGTGCTCCTCTTCACCCTGTAAGGGTAGAGGTTAATATTGTCGTTGAAAAAAGCTTCCAATGCGCTACGGTAGCTCAGGGCTGCATACGCCCCAGGGAGCTGAGAAAGTTTAAGGATTGATATTGGCCCAGTGACCTCCGCCGCATTGCACATTCTGCACATACAAGAGACATCTGACTTCTCGATCCTTGCCTTCATCACATTCGTCGGCAGAGACTGGTCTTGCGCTGCAGTAATCAGACCCTCAGTTTCTTTCTTCAGTTCTCCTCTCCTCGACCATTCCCAGGTCTTGCTACTCGCCACTTCTTTGGTACATCTCGGGAATCGGCCGTGAAGTGGTTTTTCCTGCCAATCTCGTGTTCTTTCTTCTCTTTCATTCTTGTACACCTTTGGACCTAATTCGTCTGCCTTCATGTATTTCTGCACAACCTTCAACAACTTTTCCTGAGTACTACTTACATGACACTGCAAGCTTTTTCTCTTGATGTTAACGCTGTCTGATACACTAAGTAACCCTCTTCCCCACTCTGACCTCGGTAGATAGATTCTGCTGATATTTGACCGTGGATGTAACATACCGTACATCATCATCACTTTCCTTGTTTTCCTGTCAGCAACATCTAGATCTGTCATCGATCCACTCGACAATTCCTGCACTGTACCTCATCAGCGACACAGCCCAAGTGTTGATCGCCTTTATTCCCTCCATTGAGCTTGGACTTCAAACACTTCTTCACTCGTCTTATATACTCTTTCTTAAGCCACTCTTTTGATTCCTCGTGCAGTACATGATCTGCTTCAAGCACTCCGAGATACTTATAACTTTCTTCACCCAACGCCATCAATTGTGTGCCATCTGGGAAAGCATTCTATCCGAATGTACCCTTTTACCCCTCTTCATGGTCATCGCAGCACATTTCTCCAGACCAAACTTCATGCCGATGTCATCGCTAAAGATCGCTAAACAGTCTGCACCAAGGAATCAGTCTCTTTATTGTCCTCCATCTATCCTTCGTCATCTATTATTATTATTGGAACCTACACATGAAACCACATGGAACAAGAAACCGTGGCAGACGGGCAACTTGCTACATAGACTTATTAAAGCGCGACACTGGACTGACAAATACTCAAGAACTGATGAGGACGCTCATGGAGGACAGGTCAGAGTGGAGAAGTGCTATCCGGATTTCTCGAGATGGCGTTTCTTGATGGCGTCATCGCATCACATTATTATTATTATTATTATTATTATTATTATTATTATTATTATTATTATTATTATTATTATTATTATTATTATTATTATTATTATTATTATTATTATTATTATTATTATTATTATTATTATTATTATTATTATTATTATTATTATTATTATTATTATTATTATTATTATTATTATTATTATTATTATTATTATTATTATTATTATTATTATTATTATTATTATTATTATTATTATTATTATTATTATTATTATTATTATTATTATTATTATTATTATTATTATTATTATTATTATTATTATTATTATTATTATTATTATTATTATTATTATTATTATTGTTATTATTATTATTATTATTGTTTATTATTATTATTATTATTATTATTATTGTAGATTATTATTATTATTATTGTAGATTATTATTATTATTATTGTAGATTATTATTATTATTATTGTAGATTATATTTTATTTTTTATTATATCATAGAAGAGGCCAGTTGTTTAACCCCAGTGGCCCTTGGATTATTCTGAACTTGTGACAAAAGTTGTTTGGACAAATTGACTTTTTACAATATTTTACCTTGGTATTAGATAATACAGCTTATGTTGTTTAGTTTTCTTATGACATTACATGTACCTCTCTTAAGATAGAGGAAATGTCAATTATTGATTGTCAGTTATTCACATTGTATTCGGATCTCTAGTGGATTTAGTAGTGATTACAACCTGGAAATGCTCACTGCTACATTCCATCCTCTCACCCACCTGTTACTAATAATATTCAGACTCTACCATTACTTCCAGTGGCAACAGAAGCTTTTTCTGTATTAACAGATAAATCACCAATCAATAGACGATGTGATCTGTGACATCACATGTTTACAAAAGAGCCCATAGGTCAAACTGCACCGGGCACAAAATGTACATTGGTCTATGAAAAGACACCATAAAATCTGATATTTTGTGATATCAGCATATCCGGGCTGTACCAACTGTACAGAGTACAGCTCAGTGTCATGCTTAAAGACGGGCTACACTCCAGAGTCGATAGCAACAATAATGGGCAAATGCAGAGTGTGCACAACAATTTTATAATAGTTTATAATTGTTGAGGAAATACTGTCAAAAGTCATGATATTAAATACAACTTGATTGAATAAGGTATAATAATATTAATGTGTATTAAGTAAGGCCTGAAAAAACGTACT
>CM055825.1:15310857-15331704 GCA_029582265.1 Zoroaster sp. YZ-2022 | reverse complement strand
CTTAAGACGTGGAACAATATTTTTGTAAGAATGGTAGTAAGTTTACTCGTGTTTTAGCCCTAGCCATGGCTCAAATTTAAAGGAAATTGGTTAATAAAAAATATCATTTGAATGTAAAACTTACTAATAGTGTAAAGGATATTATGGTATTAATGTTCACCAGAAATATTTTTGTCAATGGTGATAATATTTTGTAAACAAGTTGAGTAACTTCCAATTTGAATAAGAAAAGAGTACTCTTTCCGAAATAGATACAATAGATATAATAAATTTTAATGCATTTTCACTATTTTCATGTGAACGACAAAATGTAATGCACTGAAAATTTCACAGGTTAGCTGTTTAATGTATAAACATGTTGGTTTCTATACATACATGTATCTCATAAAAATATGGATGCGTTTACAGACATTTTAATACCAAAAGCGGTTTTTGCTTTCCTTTGCAATTTCTCAAAACTGAATTGGTCTCACATAAACTTGTATAAATTATACTTAGAGTAAATGTTGTGATGATATGAGACACCCTGAGAAATCATGTTGGGAGTGATGATAATCAGATTTTTTTTCAGGTAAATTCATTTCTGGTTCTGTTTTCATTGTTTAGTACCATCACCATGCCCAGTGGGTTACTATGGTGAGATATGTACACAAGTTTGTAATTGCCGTGACGACCAACCTTGTAATGAAATTACTGGAACATGTACATGCCAAGATGGCTACATTGGATTAAATTGTACTGAAGGTAAGGAATTACATCATTATCCCAAATTAAAATGTATTGATTATGATGGCCAAGAGGACGCACAGGCCTTTTGCAGCATTTGTCCCGGTCAAGCTTTCCAGGGTGCTTTCCACTTTTGGAGTGAACAAAATCATATTTTGCCAGTTTATCATGAAACCCTCTCTCTATGTTAATAAAATGCTGCTCTTGCAGTACTTGTACATCTGACACTGTGTATTCACATCGAGTTTGGAGAAAGCCATTTATTGCAAGTAGTCTGGTAACATATTGAATGTGTTCACATCGCACAGTATCTGCTTCCAGTTGGGTGCCATGGCCGAGCGGTCTAGCGCATCAGACATGTGTTCTGATGGCTGAGTCATTAGAATGTGGGTTCGAATCCTGACTGCAACCATGATACTTGTGTTCTTGAGCAAGGCACTTAACGACACAGTGCTCCTCTTCACCCAGGAGTTTAAATGGGTACCTGTAAGGGTAGAGGTTGATATTGTCGTTGAAAAAAGCTTCCAATGCGCTACGGTAGCTCAGGGCTGCATACGCCCCAGGGAGCTGAGAAAGTTTAAGGATTGATATTGGCCCAGTGACCAGGGATAATAATGTAAAAGTGCCTTGTATCCTTTGGCAATTTAGCGCTCTATAAATCCAGTTCTTCAACTTGTCGTGTCTGCCGTTGTACTCTGTCTGAGCATGCACTCTGCATTCGCTGACAATGTGAAATACAGTCTCCTCCGCCGCATTGCACATTCTGCACATACAAGAGACATCTGACTTCTCGATCCTTGCCTTCATCACATTCGTCGGCAGAGACTGGTCTTGCGCTGCAGTAATCATACCCTCAGTTTCTTTCTTCAGTTCTCCTTGTGCTAAGTGGCCATGAGCATATCATTACATCTCCCTTTCTTCAGATAAAACCAACATTTCAAAACAACACAAGTGGGAGATTAAAAAAAACAAAAAAGCAAAACAAATTAACACAATCCATATTAAATTGGTTCTGTATGCCTCAGTGGTATATAGAGTTCAGTTCAGTGTTCAGAGGCAATTACATGATGGTTCTTATAAAATTGAATTTTCTATCCACTACACGTATACATGCATTGATTACAGAGTCTCTAATCTACACATACAATTAAATAACTATTCAGTTATTATATCAAACTTCTATCAGTCTTTAAAGTTCTCATCCGTACGTATGAGTCATTGGGAACACATTTCAAGGTGTTTTGTGGATTTTACACATAGTCTTTATATTTGGTAGTTGGTTTGAGGATCCGTCCTCGTGAAGATCGCTTTGGTTCATTAGAGTCCGGGATAGTGGGTACACTTGGTACTGATGGAGTAGTTACGATTGGGACATGCGGTGGGTCAGTAAAATCATTGGGCATATCCAGGTCATCATTAGGTAGTGGGACTGTGATTTGGGGTTGTTTTTCGCTTGTTCGTTTGAGATGTTTTCGATTGCGACGGTAAATATGTCCGTCAATGTCAACTTCATACGATCGAGGGGCCACTTTGCGAATACATGTGCCTTTTTTCCATTCGTTAGTGCCGTGGTAATTCCTTACTACCGCGGTTGTAGTATTTGGCTTGTTGGGCTCTGTTTGTCTGAAGCTTGGTTTTGACATTTCTGGAGATACGGGGTTTGAGGAGCGTGACCGTTGTGGGGAGGAGGGTCTTTGTTCGGCGTCCCATTAGGCGTTGTGCTGGGGAGGATCCGAGTCCTTCCGTGGGGGTATTTCTCCAGTCAAGTATGGCTAGGTAGGGATCTTGGTGGTCAGATTTCGCTTTGTTCAATAGCGACTTTGCGGTTTTCACTGCGTTTTCAGCCTTGCCATTAGACTGTGGGTAGCGTGGGGACGATGTAGTATGTTTAATGTCCCAGTCCTTGGTGAAATTCTGGAATTCTGCAGATCGAAATTGGGGACCATTATCACTTATGAGTGTGTCGGGGATGCCATGACGCGCAAAGAAAGACTTCAGGCTGATTATGACATTGGAGCTCAGTGTTGAGGGGAGGGTGTTGAACTCAAAGAAGTTGGAGTAGTAGTCAGTGGCGATTATGTAATCTTTGCCATCTAACAAGAACAGATCGACTGCTACTGTGGACCAGGGGCGGTCAGGGATGTCATGTGGTTTTAGTGGCTCTTTGGTTTGTGTGCGACTGAACGTGTTGCAAGTACCACATGATGCGATTTTGTCTTTGATCTGTGCATTCATACCAGGCCAGTAGATAACATCTCTGGCTCTACGAAGACATCCTTCAATGCCAATATGACTTGTATGTATTCTGTCAATCATGTCATGACGCATTGAGGAAGGAATGACGACTCTGTGTCCGCGGAAGAGAATTCCATCTTGGGCAGAGAGCTCGTCTCTGAAGTTGAAGTACGGCTTTATACTATCACAAACTTGTGTGCGATTGTCTGGCCAGCCTTCATAAACAGTGGTCATTAGCGAGCGCAATACTGCGTCATCGTGCGTTTTGGTGCGTATTTCCGCGAGACGAACATCCGAGATAGCGATATTGTGAGCCATGTTCACTTTCTCGATGTCGTGGATTAGATCGTAGTCTGCATCCATCAGACGAACGTCGTAATTGTCATTAGACTGAGTATGGGATCGTTGCAGATATGCCCTACTCAGCGTATCAGCGATGTACATAAGCTTGCCAGGCTTATAGCGTACTGTTAGCGCGTATTTCTGCAGACGGAGCATCATGCGTTGAAGTCGTTTCGGAGCAGCGTGTATAGGTTTGGTCATGATGCTCTCGAGAGGTTTGTGGTCACTGTCTACATTGAGGTCGCGTCCATAGATGTATTGGTCAAATCGCTCACAACCGAATACAATAGCGAGCATTTCTTTTTCAATTTGTGCATAGTTCTGTTCAGTTGGTGTTAATGCCCTCGAGGCAAACGCAACGGGCTGTCCATCTTGTAGTAGGGCTGCTCCTAAGCCCGATTCTGATGCGTCACACTGTAGTGTCACTTCCTTAGTGACGTCATAGTAGCGTAGTACGGGATGGGTGGTGATGAGTGTTTTGATCTCTGCGATCGCTTTATCGTGCTCATCAAGCCAGTGCCAGGCAATATCTTTGTTTTCTAGTTTCCTCAGAGGCTCAGTTACTGTAGATAGATGAGGGAGGAATTTGGCAAGATAGTTCACCATCCCAAGAAATCGCTTTAGCGAGGGAACATCAGTAGGGTTTGGCATTTTGAGTATTGCCTCCATTTTCGCGGGGTTTGGCTTTAGGCCAGCAGGGGTCAGTAGATGTCCGATGTATGGGACTTCAGCGAGTCGGAGTCGTAGCTTACTTTCATTCAGCTTGAGGTTACATTTTCGAGCTCTTTGCAACACTCCATGGAGATTACGATCATGGTCTTTTTCTGCTTCTTCAGTAGTGTCGCCCTCACCACAGACAAGTATATCATCAGCAATGACAGATACACCATTAAGTCCTTCGAGAGTTTCGTTCATTCGACGCTGGTATTCCTCAGGGGCAGACGAGATTCCGAATGGCATCCGTAACCAACGGAAACGGCCAAAGGGGGTGTTGAAGGTGGTGAGTCGAGAAGATTCGTCATCAAGTTTTACTTGCCAAAACCCATTTCTGGCATCGAGTACTGAGAAGATTTTTGCTTTACTCAGTTTTGTAGCTACCTCTTCTACAGTAGGGAGAGGGTAATGTGACCGTTTGATCGCTTTGTTTAGTTGCTGGGGATCGATACATATCCGCAGCTTGTTGGGCTTGATGACAGTCACAAGACTGGAGACCCAGTCTGTTGGTTCAGTTACTGGAGTGAGGACTTTATCACGGACCATACCATCTATAGCATGGCGTAGTTGGTCTTTGATTGCGATTGGCACTTTTCGAGGAGGGTGGACAACAGGTGAAACGTTAGGGTCAAGTTGAATGTGGTACGTACCAGGGAGACATCCCAGGCCTTGGAACACATCACCATATTCTTTCAAGATAAGCTCTTTAGTGAGTGGCTTACATGTATCTACTTTGATTGCGCTCACCGTGTTGTCATCGGATATGTCATGCACGAGTACTTTGAGGAACTCCAGACGCTGACAAGTTTCAGCGCTGAGTATTGGAGTGTCTTCTTTATCAACAACTTGGAAGTCAAGTTCATGAGTTTTATTGTTCCTTGTGCAGGGGAGTGTGCATTTGCCAACAGGGTGCATCAAGCTACCATTGTACATTCGTAGCTTGGCTTTACTCTTTCGAAGTGTGAGGTTGGAGGGGTTACCCATCACTCTAGCATAGTCACTTAGGGGGAGGAGATTGCAAGTAGCGCCGCTGTCAAGTTGGAAGCGTATATAATCAGAGTTATTTACCTTCATGGTGACAAACAGCTGTTTAGGGATCTCCTTCGCTGGGTTGTTAACAGTGCCAATCTGGTAGGTGTATTCATCATCCTCATCGTCGTCGTCTGCCTCAACTAGTTTCAGATGTTTGTGGCTAGACGGTGTTCTCTGAGTCTTAGATTTGCACTTCACTGCAAAGTGATTTTTTCCATTGCATTTACTGCAGGTTTTACCAAATGCCGGGCATTTGCTTTTCTCCATGGGATGGGTTTGCCCGCAGAAGAGTTATATTACCTTTTTAGTAGGAGGGGGTGCTTTGCTTCGTGGCGTGGTCGACGTTGCACGGGGTGTTCGTACAGCACGAACTGCCTCCTCACCGCCGATCTGACGGAGCTGCTGTTGGGCAGCTTCAGCCGCTCGAACAACGTCAATGGCCTTTTTCAGGTCCAGTGTAGACTCACGAAGCAGACGCTCTCGGACATGTGTGTTCTTTATCCCGAGAACGAGTCGGTCTCTGATTAGTGACTCACGGAGATCGCCGTAGTCACAAGTGTCGCTGAGATTCTTAAGAGCTGTGACATATTTGTCAACGGGTTCACCACTCTCCTGGTTCCTTGTGTTGAACACATACCTCTCGTAAATCGTATTCTTTCGAGGAGTGGCATACTCCTCGAATTTCTCCAGTACGGTGGCGATTTTGACTTCGTCACCAGCAGTTGTCCACTTGAATGTGTTATACAGTTCCACTGCTTCGTCTTCAATTACAGTGAGCAATGTAGCAACTCGCATTGCATCGCCCTTGCTGGCAACATCGGTGGCCATTTCATAATTACTCCACCGTTGTTTAAACTTCTTCCAGGTCTGAGCTGGGTTGCCAGTGAGGAGTTGCAGTGGCTGAGGAGGAGGAAGGCTATGGGTAGCCATTCTGACACCATGTAACGATATGCTGTTTTGAGTATAGTTTATTTAATAGTGCTCAACAGTTTCACTTGTACAGAGAGTATAGGCATAGATGTTAACTAGTGGGAGTCTCGAGTTAGAGTGGCCCGCGCCTGCGTGGTCCAGTCCAGACATGAGTCATAACCTGTGGAATGTGGAGGAGTGGGGTTGCAGGCAACCTTGGCTACAGGCCAGGTCAGAGGTCATCCAGGGTTGTGCTAAGTGGCCATGAGCATATCATTACACTCCTCTCCTCAACCATTCCCAGGTCTTGCTACTCGCCACTTCTTTGGTACTCGGCCGTGAATCGGCCGTGAAGTGGTTTCTTTCTTCTCTTCTTTGATTCTTGTACTCCTTTGGACCTAATTCGTCTGCCTTCATTGTATTTCTGCGCAAACTTTTCCTGAGTACTACTTACATGACACTGCAAGCTTTTTCTCTCGATGTTAACGCTGTCTGATACACTAAGTAACCCTCTTCACCCCTCTGACCTCGGTAGATAGATTCTGCTGATATTCGACCGTGGATGTAACATACCGTACATCATCATCACTTTCCTTGTTTTCCTGTCAGCAACATCTAGATCTGCCTTAGTCCACACAGCCCAAGTGTTGATCGCCTTTATCATATTCCCTCCATTGAGCTTGGACTTCAAACACTTCTTCACTCGTCTTATATACTCTTTCTTAAGCCACTCTTTTGATTCCTCGTGCAGTACGTGATCTGCTTCAAGCACTCCGAGATACTTATAACTTTCTTCTTCACCCAACGCCATCAATTGTGTGCCATCTGGGAAAGCATTCTATCCGAATGTACCCTTTTACCCCTCTTCATGGTCATCGCAGCACATTTCTCCAGACCAAACTTCATGCCGATATCATCGCTAAAGATCGCTAAAGATCGCTAAACAGTCTGCACCAAGGAATCAGTCTCTTTATTGTCCTCCATCCGTCCTTCGTCATCTGCTGTTGCTGTTGCAGTTGCAGTTGCAGTTGCAGTTGCAGTTGCAGTTGCAGTTGCAGTTGCAGTTGCAGTTGCAGTTGCAGATTATATTTTATTTTTTATTATATCATAGAAGAGGCCGGTTGTTTAACCCCAGTGGCCCTTGGATTATTCTGAACTTGAGACAAAAGTTGTTTGCACAAATTGACTTTTTACATATTTTACCTTGGGATTAGATAATACAGCTTATGTTGTTTAGTTTTCTTGACATTACATGTACCTCTCTTAAGATAAGGGAAATGTCAATTATTGATTGTCAGTTATGCACATTGTATCCGGATCTCTAGTGGATTTAGTAGTGATTACAACCTGGAAATGCTCACTGCTGCAATCCATCCTCTCACCCACCTGTTAATTACTAATAATATTCAGACTCTACCATTACTTCCAGTGGCAACAGAAGCTTTTTCTGTATTAACAGATAAATCACCAATCAATAGACGATGTGATCTGTGACATCACGTGTTTACAAAAGAGCCCAAAGGTCAAACTGCACCGGGCACAAAATGTACATTGGTCTATGAAAAGACACCATAAAATCTGATATTTTGTGATATCAGCATATCCGGGCTGTACCAACTGTACAGAGTACAGCTCAGTGTCGTGCTTAAAGACGGGCTGCACTCCAGAGTCGATAGCAACAATAATGGGCAAATGCAGAGTGTGCATAACAATTTTTATAATAGTTTATAATTGTTGAGGAAATACTGTCAAAAGTCATGATATTAAATACAATTTTATTGAATAAGGTATAATTATACTCAAACTCACAATAAATAGCACCAACTACATATTCATTTGAATGCCACTTGGCCACAGCTTTCAAGCTTTTTTATTCAAAGAGGTTGACACCATCAACCACCGGAATACCAAACTATGGGCAAACCGGATTTGTCATTAACCCTTGGTGGCACCGATTAATTTTTTTTTAAACGAAGCACGAAGGGGCGCACGCGGAAGGCGTTTTATGTTGGGGGGTAAATAACTGTGTTTGGGGCCACAAATCTTTTTCTAATGGTCTGAACAGATGAATAGAAGTTCCCTGGACACACACACCAAAGATTTGAACATTCTGGCAATTTAAACAGCCATAGACAGACAGGTTTTCTTTTGAAGTACAGCCATTCCAACCATGTAAACATTGAAATCAGTATTGCGCTGCAATACAAGCACTGACACATAACAGCCACAGGGTGAAAAAAAACACACAAACCAGGCCACCTATAATTACCAAGAGGGTATTTCTGGGTCAGGATTGCCTACAAACAGCTGTTGCTTGCATTTAGTCCCAGGGCCATTGATATAGAGGTAGCAAGTGGGCTATACACAATGGGATTAGGTTTCTGTGCACAAGTCAATATGGCTGTTGGCAGAGACCATTATTTGTAAGGGTTGGCCTACCCGGTGAATGAACTCTAGGGTAAGAACTGTTTAGCCACTCTTTTTAGCAAGGGTCAGTGATAGTTCACAAACAAATTCAACGCAATTGACTGAAAGATGTTGTTGTAATTAAAAAAAATATTAATTACGTACTCACGCGTACTCCCCTTCGCTTCTCCGAGGGTTGCATTTGATAAAGACAAACAAACAGTAAACACACACCCTAAGATACCCAAGACCTCAGAGAAAAACCAGCTGGGACCACCTATACAGCGTACCCAAGACTCTGTATGCCCAGACCTGGCACCACTAACTCCCAATGGGGAGAGTTATTAAAACATACATTTAAACACACACCCTGAGATACCCAAGACCTCAGAGAAAAACCAGCTGGGACCACCTATACAGCGTACCCAAGACTCTGTATACCCAGACCTGGCACCACTAACTCCCAATGTGGAGAGTTATTAAGACATACATTTAAATGTTGACAATAACAAACAGTATAATGCACATGTGTAACATATACTAATACACAGCATATCATATGAATCAGTACAATATGAATCAACCAAGTGTTCGCGTCCCACCTAGGAAGCTGCGGTCTGAACTAGCCCGAGGGAGATCCTGGCACTATGAACGCTTGATAACATGTAAATAACGGAGGACTAAAATCTCCATATTATTAAGTTTAATTTTCTAGGACTGCAGTAACTGTTAATTGCCAGAACTGCTGCACCAAAAGTGGGAAGTTAATGTGCTATTCCGCCCAAAACTGCCAACAGCACAATCCCAACTGGTGGTGAAAAGGGGGCTGGAGGAGGGAAAATCATAAACCGCTAACCCAAAAACTCCATGGACTTGTTAATAAACAAGGAGCTGTGACAAGAATGCCCCAAACCGCACTGGTTGCTTGACCACCAAGCGCCAACTTTACAGCGCGCAACCTGATTGGCTAAAACCTCCACCAAAGTTTGCCACCAAACAAGCTATTGGTGGAGGCCTAAAAGCGGGAAACTTCCCGCCTACGCCCCTGATTGGCTGTGCCATGATCCACCCTGGGCATATAAAAGGCTTGACGTGGAAAATAGCCCATAAACCTGCCGCTGGCTAACGAGTGCACAACAATATGCATGCCCATTGAGAAAACCCGATCCGTATTGTAAGTTGCGCATAACGCATTTGATCACTTTCGTGATAAAATGATTAATATTAATGTGTATTAAGTAAGGCCCTGACAAAACAGTCACTAGATGTGTGGTTTAATGGAGGTTACTTTGAAATGAGGAGAATTGGAGAGAACAAAATTGAGTTTTCAATTTCGGTGAGGACTTTTTCAGTTGCAATTACTTTTCGTTTGTTTGTAGTGCCGACGGTTGCTCCAGCTAGATCAAACAATGCTGTAATCGCTGTCATTTGTGTGGTTGGTGCCATCGTAATTGCGTTGGCTTTGGCATTTTTCATTTACTATATGAGAGTTCGCAAACGGAGGAAACAACAGACACCCAATCTACAGCAACCAATTGGTGGTCTGAAACTGGTAAGTTATGACCTGAGCAGAGCAATTAATTATTATTTTACTATTTTATTATTTTTTTATATAAAGTATGTTTATCATGATGTTATTTGATTCATGACATTGAAATGCATTTATTATTGAGGTTTGGCTATTTTTTGCAGAGGAGAGAGGTGAGTGGCAAGCTGTCTCATGAAAAAAAGTTTTAGGGCAAAAAAATATAAATAAAACCTCTTTTAATAAAGGCCAGTGACCTTACCCTAGAACTGTTATTAGCACCAGTGATCAAAGGCCAGACATCTTGGCTAAAACACCATAATTAGAGCCTAAACATTATATCTCATTATATTCCCACATATCATCGATGAGAATTTGATTGAACTGGAAGTTCACACAAACAATTTGTGTTTGTTCCAACAAACACTTCAGCTCTATTGTTTAATTTGTAAACCACTAGTAGACTGTTGTAATACGTATGAAAAAAAATACAGATGTAAATGAAAATCTAATTGAAACAAATCAGTAAAGCCCAAATTGTACTGCAGAACGTATTATTTAGCTGTACAGTTGCTCAACATTGACTTATCCAATTTGCTACCACTCACTCTGGCCAACATTGATGTGATCAAAATTAGTAATTTTTATCCAATCCAAAGGTGTATCAAACAAGGCATAGCAGTTATATTTCATTGTAGTTGCAGTAGGGCCTACAACCTGATAATTTGTATTTTTCTTTCTTTTTTTCAACATTTGTTGTGCATTTTAATTTGGGTGTGCAGATTACAGGGAACAATGGCTATGGGTTATAGGACAATGGCCTGTCAGTTATTCATGCTACAAGAGTACAAGTAGTTGCAGACACCAGTGTGACTGATTTCAAGTTGTTGTTTTTATGATGGGGGCGGGGGGCTACATTGCCTTTTCAGCCCACATGTTTGAAGCGAGGGCATTTAAGTGACAACTGGTAAAACATCCATGGTATAGGAAAACATTTGTTTCAATAAATCTGATGCAATATTGCAACTATATGACTGAAAACATTTATAATCAAATTGTGAGATTTTAACTCAGACCTGTTTGACAGCAATATGGAGAATTATTGCACATTAATTTGCTCTGTTTTATTGCACGAACAACCCAACATTGTGCATGATGATTTGGCTGTAGTGCAGGCCTATCCATGTGGTGATTGACATGAGCACACAAGCTAAAACGGCATGTTTTACCCTTCCATGTTAAATCCAATGCTTCCTTGGCATCAATCACGTTTCTAAAAACATGAAAATAAATCGTGTTTCGTACGAACGTAAAAGGAAGTAGCGACCATGGGTCATGTGGGGTCACAACAATTAAATGAGAGCTCAGAGATATTGGAGTGTACCAGCGTCTTTGGATAAAGGTGGTGGGGACAAGCAAAATCTTATTCAAGTAGCACCCTCTGGGGATAGTTTAACAAGAAAAACAAATACATATACCACACTTAAATATACATAATTCAAGTTATAAAGGCAAAGTAATTACCTCCGCTGACGTAAGTCAGGCGGAGGTAATGCATTCACTTCAGTGTGTGTGTGTGTGTGTGTGTGTGTGTGTCGAGGGGGGGTCTTCACGGATTCGCATGAAATTGAATATGTTGAGTTGGCTACACGGACCAACCAATTAGATTTTGATGAAGATCTGATTTGCATCTTTTTAGGACCATATCCATCGCTTATCAGTGAGTTAATAAGTAGAACCGATAAGGTGCACACTAATTAACTATTTACTTATAACCTGAAGTTTTTGTTAAGTTTCAAGAATTGTTGGTGGCTCAGTGGGTTAGATGTATGGCTGTCCAGTCCAAGACCCTGGTTCGAATAATAACAAGGTATCAAAGCGCTGTATATTATTACCCCTGCTCATCAGGTGCATAAATCATTCCAGAAACCATCTCAGCTCCCTGGGGAGTATACAGCTCAATTGCTGCCATTTCGGCGCATATGGGCTAATCAAACACAACAACCAACTCTGCCCTCACAGGTACCCATTTACTCCTGGGTGGAGAGAAGCATTTATGGTAAAGTGTCTTGCTCAAGGACACAAGTACCACGGTCGCGGTTGGGATTTGAACCCACATTCTGCACCAAACCGCTCGACCATGGCACTCCAATCCTGGGGATTTTTTATTTCTTTTAATATATAAAATAACAGGCTTTCAGATTTCTGTCTTTTTTTCTTAAATTTTGAGTGGGTTTTAGTCTTATGTTTCATATCAATTTATATATTTCATTTATTGTACTTTCATAGTTCTTGAATTTAATTTATGTTAATGGTGCTTTACATTATTTCTCAATACAGACTAATTATGCCACAACACATGCACATGACGCCAGATCCTCAACATACTATGAAGACGTTGGTCTTGATAAGGCATCAGCACATGAAACAGTTGGTGTTGGTTCATCATCGATATATGAAGATGTTGGTTTACCTTCATGGGCCCAGCACTGGATTATTCCATGGAATCGAATGATCATTGGGGATAAGACTCTAGGCGGTGGGCACTTTGGTGAAGTACGATTTGGTGGAGTGATGATGGAAGGAGAGCTCTTCAAGGCTGCTATCAAACAACTTAAAGGTACGCCGGCTGCAGATAAAACCCCAGAATCATAACATTATTGCTAGGATATCCACACAAAAGTTAATGTGACAAATACAAAAAAATAATGTGCATACAATGTACTACAATGTGGGTATGCTGTATTTATTTCCTTATCAGTTAAACTTACATGTAAACCACTCCTACACATTATTTTCTATCATTTTTATCATATCATCAAGTGTGTGAAATTATATACACAGTGTTTAAAAACAAATTACTGAAAATGTTACTTTTTATCCCATTTTAAATTTCATAATCTTTATCCTAGTGCAAGCATCCCCAACTGACAGGCAGAACTTCTTGGAAGAATTCCGAACTATGACGTTAACTGGGCATCACCCAAACATTGTCAGGATTCTTGGTGCTTGCCAACATGAAGGTGAGTCATCAAATTATTTTTTTTTAAATTATTTTTTTTTAAATTGTAATCCCCTTTGCTCTTTTGTTGTGTAATAATCATCTCATTAAATAAGACTTGGGGATTTGCATGGTTGAATATTACAAATGTATTTGTAGGGTTGGGATGACCTAATATGCACTTATCCCATAGAAGCATGTTTGTTTCTTCTTTATCAATAAATTCAAAGACAATGGTTACAATAGACTACTTAGCAAATAATACACGCATGTTTACATCTGGGTCTGGCTGGAGATCACCTTTCCCATTTCTCTGTACATTAGTGTATAGTTTATAATCGAACAACCAACGTAGTTGCGTTAAACTGATCACAAAAAATGGCTGAGTATTTTTCAGTGGTGTAACATTGATAAACAAGATCTGGGGAGGTAAGGACAGTTTTGCAGTATTTTGGTATTTGCAAAGAGGTCTATGGTGACAAAGTGTGGGAGAAAAAACGAAAAGCAAGCTTGTTGAAAAGTAACTCCCATGACTATTTATTCATGTAGAAAACATGCAACATACTTGTAGATCTTCTGCTGTGACCATTTCTTTGGTGGTGGATCTGTAATTGAATTCTTGTTTAGCAGATGACGCTTCTCCTGGCAGCATCTCCTGGCAGCACGAAATGAAGCAGTAACAATTTGCAACTGTTCTCTTAGTTTGAAGCCATCCGAATGCTTCAACCTAAGCCTGGTGAGTTGGAGTGAGTTTCATGGGTTTGAGATTTCTTCACCTGTGGATCATCTGGTCTCACATTGAACTTTGCTTGGTCATGGTTTCTCCTTTCAAAGTATTTCTGGTCTGGAGAGCCAACTTGATGTTTTGATGAGTTGACTTACTGTCAAGCCCTGTGATGTTGCATCAGCTGGATTATCCTGCATGTCAATGTGATGCCACTGTGAAGGAGAAGAGTTGTCCCTTATTTGTGGAAATGCTTCACTTCATTGTTGACATATCCCAGAACCACACTGCTGTCCAAAAGAGAGGCCATCGAGATCTTCAAACACGACACTGTTCCACAGGACATCGGTTTCTACATCAGCGATATTTGGCGACCCCTGCTACGGACTGAAGGATCTTCTATATCCAAAGATCACAACCCACCCCAGATTGAGGGATCACCTACATCCTAAGTCAACCACCCTTCCCTCTCCCTGTGCTTGTTAACAACTGATTTAGTTCAGTGAGCACACACTCCTCTCCCCCCACTCCAAGGATCCTAGTCGAACCAGTTTCCCACCTGCACGCCTCAACGCACTAATCCTCCAGCATTCGCGGGATCCTCCAGCAGTCTACTTAAGCAGCAGCATTTCCCAGAGTCTGGCATTCTCCTGAAGACGATCAGAGCATACTGATCAAAATGTCGAGTTGTAACTTCCACTTCTTTTCAGAACTAATTACTACTCAATTGAGAATTTCACATGGTGTCACCGCAAATGTGTTAATGATAATGTTTCCATACCTCCATTCCTCTTTTGAAGTAACAGGATTACAGCGATTAGAGCATCAAATTTCTCAAATGCAACAAGTGAAATTTATGTTAGCGAGCATGAAATGTGCTGACTCTGGAGGGCGCTATAACTTCGCACTAAAAAAAGACCAATACAGATCTGTAACAGATCTGTTACAATGCTACATCTGTTTTAATTTCATAAAAAACATTACCCAGTCTGTGAAAGTAGTATTCATTCTGAACCTCTTTTAAATTTCTCAAGAAATTATCTTTGAAGCAAAATTTTAAGGTTAAAGCTGAAGAGCACTTTTGAAAATCATCTTAAGATTTGGCTTTGGAAACCATTTCTTGAGAAATTGAAAGTAGCTCAGCTCATCAGAACCCTCATTTGCTATACTACTTAAGAAGACACTATTTTAATTACAGCTGAATTAATAATCTTCACCACCAGCAAGAACCGTGAATAGAAAAACAATGTGAGTGCATTTTTCCCCCATTTTTTAAATAGATGTATTGTATGTAGGTTTGGAGTACCTACCCAATGGTGATCTCCGCTCCTATCTGAGAAAAGCCAGATCCACAGATGATGAAAATGAGGCATCTTTGTCTTCTGAGAAGCTGTTTCAGTTTGCTTTGGATGTGGCCAAAGGAATGCAACACCTTGCTGCTTCTGGGGAAAGTATTCTTATTAAGAATTGATTTAATTTTTAATTTCAATCAAGTAGAATTGTGTTTATCTGTTGTTATTGCAGGTTGTTCAAATATTGATTTAACAATTGATTTAATTTTGCCCTACACCGACGTGTGTATAGCACTGTATACTTGGTGCTTTCCGAGTGTCTGTGGAAAAAACTTCACAGGCGACTTGGGCGGGATCCACGATGCACGACCTCCTGCTTACTAGTGCAGACGTATTAACCTCTCGACCACCGAGCTTGCCCGATGTCGATTGGCTGGCTAGAATCCTATATAGCAGCGGGTGCCGCGATATTTATAGTTTGATGAAATTCTTGCGTCGGGTGATAAACAATTGATTTAATTTTGCCCTACACCGCCTGTGAAGTTTTTTCCACAGACACTCAGAAAGCACTGAGTATACAGTGCTATACACACATCGGTGTATGGCAAAATTAAATCAATTGTTTATCACCCAACGCAAGAATTTCATCAAACTATAAATTGTTCAAATATGTTGTGACATCATCATCATAATTATAATTTATCTGATTGTTATACCATGACCAACGCTAATTTTCCAGGATAGTCCTCCTGCCCCCAAGAGATGATAACATTGAAACACAGGCCTTGAGGTCTCATCTATATGGGACCGTAATGTTCCATGTTGTAATCTGGTTCATGATGTAATCCTACAAGTGACTCACCAAATACAATTTATTTTAATATAACTAGTGAAATAATTCAATTTTAAAACAAATTATGAAAATATGCCTGTGTGTTATACCATATTACATTGTATAGCAATAATATTTGTAGTGTACAAAAGATTAATCGTGTAATTGTGTAAAGTGTAAAAGAGTGATGGTGCAATCCCATTCAGTGACGCTCCATCTTTGTTGACTTGTATTTGTTTTTCAATATGCATTTGACATACAAAATTGAAATACAGTAGATCCATATCTGACTATTACCAAAATTTGTCCATTTGACAAAAAATATATGTTGTGGGAATAGTAGGCCTTTGGTTTGAAGGTACCAATAATAACCGATGGGTCAGAATTGGGAGATGTGTCGAAGAGACAGGATATTTTTATATCCTTTAGTAGCAATAGCTAAGCTTTCATGCCTTACTCGGCAATCATCAGTTGCAATTAGTGGTTCCGAAGAGCCGGGTTGTCTCCTGTCTTGTAAGACAAAGGAATGATGTTTTTATCAAACAGTTGGAATGTCTCCGTTTTATTTGAGTGAGAGAGTTCGTTGTTTTTATGTGATTTGTTCCTCTAATAAGGAAAGCAAAACATTGAGGCCTTTCTGAATGCAACAAAGGGTTGTTTCGGAAGTATTTCCGAGAGTTGTGGGTTTTGTTGTATCAGCGGCCAGTGTTTGTTTATTGTTTGGTTCACATCGTTGTGGTTAACGAACGGATTATAGGTGGTTGAGAAAACAAGTGGTACTTCCATGTTTTGTATACCTTTTGGTTTACCTTGTGAATGAGTTTGGCTTGGTTTGCCAGTGGTTTTTTGGGAAGTTTAGTTATGCATTGGTTATGCATTGGTTATGCAATTCTCAATCTTTTTTTGGAAGATATTGATATCACTCCGGAGAGTATAACGGGTTGGTTTAGCAGATGTTGGAACAAAGTTTAAACCTTTACCCAGGGCAATTTTCCCAATTTGAGATGGCTTTGCTATGGATAGGTTTGTGATAGATTGTTCATTATTTTTTTTGCTAATGTAGTCATTGGACTAGTATGGTATTGTTTGGTTTTATTCGAGCGTTCAAGTGAAAATCGTTTTGATTTTCGTTTTGATTGTGAATGTTTCGCTTCTTTGGAGAATTTCTTTTTAGCCATTGTAGAGAGATAAATTTATATCTAGTAGTATGTTATACGTATCTGATAATAATATATACTTTTTGTTCGTATGATATTAACGATAGTAATAATAAAGCAATGGCAGGATGAATCTCTTTTGAGAAGATGTGGTGGTCCTGAAAAGGACCGGTTTTAGTCTTGAAAAAAGACTGGTTGGTTTAGAAGGAACGGTTTGGACTCACTCTCTTGGTCGCTTCTTCCCCCGTTTCGGAGGTGGTTTTGGCCTTGTGAAAGCGTACAAACTCTGTGCTGTATGCAGTTCTCTTTGGTCTGTGAAATGCTCTTTCAGTTCTTGTGACGCCAACTTGGTAGCCTTCAACAGCCGTTGTTCGATGTCCTCGGCCTGGTGGTTATACTCCTCCAACGTTAGTTTGGTAAAAGCGATGGCGGCCCTGTCGCTGAGTCTATTCCAATTGTCCTGGAAGGACTTTCGGAAAGTCAGCCCACGTTGTGGATGAGGGGGTCGCGATGCTTTCAGAATGTAATGTGGAGGAGTATCCCGTTGGATGGCCCTCGCTAGCGTGTTGATTTGTTGTGTGATGTGGATTTTGGTAGTTGTCAGATTGCTGACTGTATTAGCCAAAGTCTTCACACGTTTAAAATCGGTGTCTGCTAGTCTGGGTTTATCCTTGGGTGTTGATTTCTCGTTCAGCTCGAAGGATGTTACTAGCGTTTCCTCTAGGAAGTCAATCAGGGGGCGTTGTGCGCTTGTAAACTGGCTTGACTCCGTGGATGCAGGTGAAGTGGCAGTTGAAGGCGACTTTGGAATCCTTGAGGGTGAAGGTGTTTGCGAGCGTTGTTTGAAAGAGCGGTGTTTCAGAGATCTGCTGAGTTTGGTAGACATTTTGTCAGAATGGTTGGTACGGTTTCTCGTTGGCGTTTATGCCGTGGTTATGCGGACGTGAGAGGAGTGACAATCAAAAAGCCTTTGTGTGAGCTCGGATGCATCATGTGTGTGTATAGTGTTCCCATGGTGCTTCGTGGGCAATGGCAGGTTGCGTCCTTAATGGTAGTTCCAGTGTTTGAGCATATTGAGAAAAACGCGGGAAAGGGTTTATTGCATTTGCAATGGTGTGTTTTATTTTCCCACTTTTTTGTGTGTGGTTGTGTTTTTCAAACGTGGAAGGTTTACTTGCAAATTCCTGTATATGTGGAAATGTAAGAAAAGAAGTACCTTTCTTTGTATGTGTTAAGGGCTCGTTCGGAGCTCGAATATGTATGCTCAGGGTTTGTTTCTTCCTACCGGATGCGGAAAAATGGAAGTCAAATATTGAACTGTGTTTGCCCAACAGTTTAGGCTAGGTGTTTTACCTTTATGGTTCGGTTGTTAGAGAAGCGGTATTAGTTTCCTTCGGTTTCGGGAGTGTGGAAAGGATGGGTATACCTCTATGCACAGTGCACACTTCTTTGAAAATGTAAGTCGTGTCCTGGTTGGACCGTTGTGTACCATAAATGGATTTAGGTTATAATTATTATTAATAATAATTATTGGTCCCGATTCGGGTGAGATAATGTGTTCATTATTTGAGTTTTGACCATTTGGTCGGTTTTTATTTGTTATTAAAAGCATTTTATATCCTCATTTTGGGATAATAAGCCAAGTCTTGCCCTCCGAGTGCGGAAGTTGGGAAGGAGTTGGTTATTATTTTGCTTTTACATGGTTGGAACTCCACAAAAGTGTTAGTTAGGAGGTTTTGCGATTGCAGCGGTCTGTATATATGATATGGATTGGGTAGAGTCGTGGGTGGTATTAAAATACCGATTTCTTTGACAAAGATGTCGCTGCCTGAAGATACCGGTCCTGTTAAGCAGCGGGTATTCTCCAGGTAGCTTTTGTCTACCATCGAACCACAATACCCCTAAGGGGAGGGCAAGGATTATATAAGTCAAAGTGTAAAGAGTGATGGTGCAATCCCATTCAGTGACACTCCATCTTTGTTGACTTGTATTTGTTTATCAATATGCATTTGACATACAAAATTGAAATACAGTAGAACCATATCTCACTAATAACAAAATTATTCAATTTGACAAAAAATATGTTGTGGAATAGTAGGCCTTTGGTTTGAAGGTACCAATAATAACCGATGGGTCAGAATTGGGTGATGTGTCTAAGAGACAGGATATTTGTATATCCTTTAGTAGCAATAGCTAAGCTTTCATGCCTTACTCGGCAATCATCAGTTGCAATTAGTGGTTCCGAAGAGCCGGGTTGTCTCCTGTCTTGTAAGACAAAGGAATGATGTTTTTATCAAACAGTTGGAATGTCTCCGTTTTATTTGAGTGAGAGAGTTCGTTGTTTTTATGTGATTTGTTCCTCTAATAAGGAAAGCAAAACATTGAGGCCTTTCTGAATGCAACTTCCCAAAAAACCACTGGCAAACCAAGCCAAACTCATTCACAAGGTAAACCAAAAGGCATACAAAACATGGAAGTACCACTTGTTTTCTCAACCACCTATAATCCGTTCGTTAACCACAACGATGTGAACCAAACAATAAACAAACACTGGCCGCTGATACAACAAAACCCACAACTCTCGGAAATACTTCCGAAACAACCCTTTGTTGCATTCAGAAAGGCCTCAATGTTTTGCTTTCCTTATTAGAGGAACAAATCACATAAAAACAACGAACTCTCTCACTCAAATAAAACGGAGACATTCCAACTGTTTGATAAAAACATCATTCCTTTGTCTTACAAGACAGGAGACAACCCGGCTCTTCGGAACCACTAATTGCAACTGATGATTGCCGAGTAAGGCATGAAAGCTTAGCTATTGCTACTAAAGGATATAAAAATATCCTGTCTCTTCGACACATCTCCCAATTCTGACCCATCGGTTATTATTGGTACCTTCAAACCAAAGGCCTACTATTCCCACAACATATATTTTTTGTCAAATGGACAAATTTTGGTAATAGTCAGATATGGATCTACTGTATTTCAATTTTGTATGTCAAATGCATATTGAAAAACAAATACAAGTCAACAAAGATGGAGTGTCACTGAATGGGATTGCACCATCACTCTTTTACACTAAAGGATATAAAAATATCCTGTCTCTTCGACACATCTCCCAATTCTGACCCATCGGTTATTATTGGTACCTTCAAACCAAAGGCCTACTATTCCCACAACATATATTTTTTGTCAAATGGACAAATTTTGGTAATAGTCAGATATGGATCTACTGTATTTCAATTTTGTATGTCAAATGCATATTGAAAAACAAATACAAGTCAACAAAGATGGAGCGTCACTGAATGGGATTGCACCATCACTCTTTTACACAAAATTTGATAACAAAAAAATGTAATATTGCTAATTTAACATTTGTAGGTGATACATCGTGATTTAGCAGCAAGGAACATCCTCCTTGACAACAATCTGGTTGCCAAGGTTTCTGATTTTGGTTTGTCAAGAGGAGAAGATATCTATGTTCAGACATCAAAGGTAAATCCCTGTCTTAATAGCTTAATACTTGATTCAGCAGACTGCAATTTGCACACTTTTGTTACTCAAAAAATGTACTCAATGTTTGAATTTAATGCTTTTAATTTATTAAATAGAGCTGATGCAAACTGCTTACCAACCTAAAGGTTGGCCTTAGCTTTTTCGAACCTAGCAGGTTCTTTCTCAAAGGCAAAATGGGCGGGAATACAAACAACATACATACATAAACACAAGAATGAGCAGAAATTAGTCACGTGTGAAATGAACATAAAATAAAAAGATACAAAAGGCAGAGTTAGATACTCGTCCTGGGACTGGACAAAAGAGGTGCCAGGAGTTTTTGGTTGGAAGAAGAGATTTAATATGAGATTAGTGAAAAGCAACAGACAGGGGGAGTAAAATAGACAAATAGACAAATAACAAGCAAAACAAATGTAAAACAAATGTAAACAAT
>CM055825.1:15229749-15310357 GCA_029582265.1 Zoroaster sp. YZ-2022 | reverse complement strand
TGGTGTAATTTAAATTGTAGCTTTTTAGCCAAATAAATGTAAGCTAATGACTGTGCTTAAGCCGTTCTAGAAATCCTGCTAAACCACTATGTATAATATTGGTGATTACACTTTGGAAAATGTTGATAACTACAAATACCTTGGTGTATTATTATTTCTAGGGACTTAAGCTGGAAAACCCATATTAGCAATGTTGCTTCAAAGCCACTAGGCTAAATGGATTTATTGGTGAGTAGTTAAAACTAGGGACCTAAAATTCTTATTTCACTATATCGTTCAATTAGCAGACCCATACTTGGTATGCAGCCCCTGTCTGGTGCCCTGTCCTTACTACCCAGCAAGCGAGAAGGAGTAAGCAAAGACATTTCACCCGTTTTGTTTAGGAGCCCCTGCCTGAGAAAGGAAACAATTTTAATTAATTCCAATAGTGAAATTCTGTATTCCGACCCAGGTGTGTCAAATTGGGTCTTCCTTTTTAAACAATAGAATTCATTTCCTTTCAATTGTGTTTGTTATTAAATGTTTATATAAATAATTTGACAACTGTTCCTATTGATCTAATCCTGTTAAATCGTAGACACACTGAAGTTGTTAAGTTTTCTCATCAAATGGCTAGGTCCAATGCTGCTCATCATTCTCTTTTTATAGATCCTAGATTATGGGAGGTGCTACCAGCAAATGTTAAAAGAAACAGTTATTTATAGTTTATCTTTATTTATTGAATTCACTTAGAAAACATTTATTAGTCACTTGGCCTAGGAGATACCCTAACTCAAACTGTGTAGTATTAACTTTTATATTTATATTTTAATATTTTTTTATATCTCAAAATTGCCCAAGCCATTTATCATTCTTTGCGTGATTCAATGTTAATGTTTTACTTCCTAAGTGGTAGCATCAGGAGATCAACTCGACAGTAATTTAGTTACTTTTTGCTTAAATCCTACGGGGTGCTACTTTGTTTCTGTTCCGTTAATTTAATGTAAATTTGTATTTATTTGTTTTCTACCTGTGAAATCAATAAATGAAATGAAATGAAATAAACCTGGCTAACCCACGACCACAAAGCCTTTTGTTTGGATGAGACAACTTTGTGATCAGACAATGGAGGCCTACATCCTGTTTATCTTACTCTTGCTATCTGGACCATTGTGTCTCAATGACTCATCTTTAGAATGTTGACTACAGCCTGCAATCATACATCTTGTATGCTATAAAAACACAACAACTCCACCTATCTTTAAATATTTAAGTTGCCCTATATCCTTATTATGATAATTCATCTGCCACCTTTCACTGGGGAACTCTTCATTTCTGGTGACATAAACCCCAAACCCTGGACCTGGAAACACTGATCAACATACACACCCCCAGCCACTCTATCAGCTCCATAAAATCGTTGCCTGACAGCAATGAACTACTCAATCTTAGCAATGCTCCATGTACTAATGCATCTCTATCTTATTCAGCAGTTGAGGTCGAATTGAACTGTCTTGAAATACTGTGTCAATCAACCCCAAACATACCTTGCGCACACAGGGTAAAAAGCTGAGTCGCCGTTAGAATGGACAAACTTACACAACCAGCACTCCGGCCTGACCAACCCCCACAGTGAACTTGACCACATCAACATAGCGACATTGGCATAACTTCAACTCCAAATGTTCATGATGAATCTAAAACTTCACCTCTGTGTCTTGAACACTCAATCCATATGTAACCGTCGGATGAAGATTCGATTGACTTTGTACTTCAAAACAATTTGGATATTCTTGTTGCCATATCGAGGACATGGTTTAAACCTGATGATGGTGCTACGCGAGTGCACTCCTGCTGGCTACTCTCTCCATCCATCATCCCCAGACCAAAAAAGGACCCGATTGAGGGGGTTGCACTTGTCTTTAGGTCAGTTATCAGTCAGTCTGAAAAATGTTAACACTGACACCTAACATTTTGAATCTCTGCATGCTGAGGTAACATGCAACTCTAGATCTGTGCATGCTTGTTAATATATATCGACAAGAAAGGGATGTTGATGGTAGACATACTTAAATTTCTCCAGTTTTCTCCATGAATTTGAGAAATTAATTGTGGATTATCTCTTGCACCCATCTGACATTATTTTAACTGGTGATTTTAACATTCATATGGACGTCGCTTCAAACAATTATGCAAAATCAGTTCAAAAGATCTGCTCTCTGCTCACGGACTTATTCAAGCACATCCACATCACCCACTCCATCGAGTATGGTCACTGTCTTGACCTCATGATAGCTTGCGATGAAAATAACTTCCCCTCTCATCTCAAATATAACTATCCATCCCAGGAAACTTATCTGAGTCATTATGCAATCATGGCAGAATATGAACATAAAAACCTCCCATTTCTGTAACTACTCGACACTGGAAAAATGTAAATATCCAAGATTTATGTCATGATATTGAATCTCAACTGGAAAATGTAAACCTTGAAGATGGTGAGCTGGATTCTTGTGTCGATCTATTTGAATCTACTATCCCAGTAACATATTGGACAATCATGCTCCCCAAAAACTCGAACTGTTAAACTACAATCTGAATCCCCCTGGTTCAATGCCAGTGATATTACGTGCTACAGGAAAATCCGCACGTCAACGGCCCGAAAATAGGCGTGACAATGGGAAACTTGGAATACATCGACAAGAAATACTGTAACCAACGTGATATTGTGAAGAACATGATTAACCAGGCAAAAATAGCTCACTACTCATCTCTTGTGGAAGAAGGCTCTGGCGATCAGAAAAAACTCTTTAACATTGTTGAAAAGCTTTGCTTCATCAACCCAAAACTCCAGTGCTTCCATCTGCACCTCCGATCAGGACCTACGCAAATGCATTTTCAAACTTTTTGTCACAAAAATTAGAAGTATCCATCGTTCTTTTCCATGATACCTGCCATTCTATCACAAACACCATGCATGAAGGATCATTGTAGACTGTCTATGTTTGAGCCTACTAATGTTCACGGAGATCAAGAAACTCATCATGAAATACGCCATCAAAATCATGTAAACTTGATTCAGTGCCAACTTAGCTAATAAAACAAAAGCGTGATGTGTTTGCAAAGTATATCCACAATTATTGTAAACAGATCTCTTTTCTTCCGGTTGTTTCCCTGATAGCCAGAAGGTTGCTCATATTGTTAAACCACTCCTGAAAAAAAAACCCAATTTGGACAAGGAAGTTTTCAAAGAATTACCGACCAGTATGGCGAATTTAAAAGTACCTTGGAAAAAAACAATCGGAGGCGAGGTTGTTTCATCACGGATCTCTGACCATGATTAGATGCTAATAACCTGTCGGACACATTTCAGTCAGCCTATAAACAACCATTTTCATGGAGCAGGAAACTGCTCTTCTTCGCATCAACAATGACATTTATCGGCATGGATGATGGAAAAATCACTACTGCATTAGTTTTGCGCGCTTTTGGACACAGTCGATCACAAAATCCTTCTCTCCGCCTTCAATATCATCTTGGAATACATGACACAGCCCACTGGATTGGTGTAAGTCCTACACTTTCAAATAGGCCTCAGCATATTTTGTATGAGTAATGCTGTATCTCAACCTGTTATTCTCGATTATTCTGTACCCCAAGGTTCAATGTGCTAAGCCCCACAGTGGTTTACTGTTTATACCTTTCCAGTTGGTGGCGTATCGCTTTTGAAGTATAACCATTATCATGTGTCTCCGCTGATGACACACAGCTTTATATTACTTTTAAATCTTCTCCAAGAACCTGCCCACGATGTGGTGTAGCCTTTACTGGCACGCTGGAGAAATGTATTCAAGAGATTCGTAGTTGGATGAGACAAAACTTCTTGAAATTGAATGACAAAAAGACTGAATTTGTTCTATTTGGAATCACGTCAGCTTAACTATCTAAGTTCTCTCTTCGGCATTTATTACAATTGGTGACTGCATGAATAACCCCCTCATGCACAAACACGTAATTTGGGAATTGTTATATTTGGCTGAACTTTAAAACCTCAATATAAAACCACCAATATTGTTCGTATATCATCATTCCATAACATCAGAAATATGTAGGCAGAATAAGGAAATAGCTTGAATAAAGTGCTGAACCTAAATTATACATCGTTTGTCCATTACATTTCGGCTCACGATAACTGGAATGCTCTCATTTATGGTCTCCCGCATGAATCAAAATATCTCGTCTTCAGCACACTTACAAAACACAGCAGCTTCCGTGTTTGTAACTTTTGCTCCAGAAAGTCATGCCATATCACAAGTAATCCACCAAGAAAGAACTTTAACACTGGCTTCCCTGTTTCACCCAGAGAATTGTTTTTAAACTTATGCTAATTATTCACTGAAATGCTTTTAATAGTGATAATGCTCAATATATTTCTGAACTGCTTAAGTCTACACTCCATCAAGCATAACTTAACGCTCCAGCAACTTATGTCCTCTAAAGAACCAACTTCCTAAAAGCGGAACTGGGGTGATAGGTTACTCTTTCTGTCGCAGCTCCGAGACTCTGGAATCCCATCTTCCAAGCCTAAACTCAAATCTTGTCATTGAGTACATGTACATGCTATAACTAGATTTAAAGTCGAGTACTTAAAACTTGTATCTTTATGTCACAATTCTTCAAAGATGATGTATATTTATGTGTAGTGCATTGTAGATATATGTATCTCAGTACATAATTTTTTCTCTCTATGCTATCCACTGTGTAGCCCATTGTTTGTATTCTTGTTTTTCTTTGTTTCCTGCTTATGGCGTAACAGAGAAGTGGATATGGATATGCGCACTACAAATCTGTATTATTATGTATGTATGTATGTATGTACTATTACAACTTCCCAAACTGGGACTCTCCTTTGGGCAGCATTGCTGAAAAGACAGGTGTGGAACTGGAGCTGCTAGACGGACTATGACATGCATCTCTTCATTGCGAAGAAGGGGCTTAGGTGGAGAGGAATCTCCATGTGGTCTCCAAGCGATATGCCAAGAGCCCAACAATCCCTATGATGCTTGAGCTGCATGACCCCTCAAGCCCAACATTCATATCCCTACCTGGATACAAACAACCTGTACAGCTGGGCGAGTGAGGCAGAGCACTGTCTATATAGGTAACTTTAGTTGGGTACACAGGACTAGGCCTGCAAGCTGAATAGTTCGATTATTCAAATATTCTGCGAACTAGTTGTTGCCCCTGTCGTATAAATTATAAATTACTACGTTCCATGTGGTTTGAACTATTCGATTAATCAGGGCTGGCACAAATACCTGCAACTATTAGGCGAATAATGACCATTCACGATTAATTGTAATTAATGATGTATTGCCTTTGCACTGCATAACTTCCCGGGTTGTGAACTGTTTTGTCAACTATTACGTGACTGCACTGACCATGATAACACTGCCTTAAATTACACCCATTTGTCTGGGCACTGCTGGTAGTGGTAAGCTTTGTAGTATTAGCGAATAGTACTCCCCGGTAATATGCCTTTGAGGAAGCCGACATGGCTGGCTGGCTGGCTGGGTGTGACTTGCGACTGTTACCTGCAATAATGTATTGCCTTTGCACCGCATAACTTGCAGTCGTGAACTCGTTTGCTAACTAATTGGGACTACTATTCGCGACTACTTTTATTATGAGCAGTAACACTGCCAGTTACACCATTTTGTCTAGGCACTGCTGGTATTGATAGTAAGCTTTGTAGTATTCACGAGAATAGTACTCACGAGTAATGCCTATGAGGAAGCGCGGCGTGGCTGGCGCTGGCTGGAGTGTGAGCTGCAGCGACTGTTACCTGCACATAATGTGTATGTGCGCTTTGCACTGCATACTTGCGGCCGTGAACTGTTTGCTAACTGAGTCGTGACTACTATTCCACGACTACTATTCATGATAACACTGCCAATTACACCCGTTTTGTCTGGAAAGGCACTGCAATGATGCGCGTGGTATTCTCGAATAGTACTTAGCGGGTAATGCCTTTGAGGAAGCCGACATGGCGTACAGACTGCTATGATCTACAGCGACTGGTATCCCTGCTGAAGGCTGATAACATCAAAGGCATGCCGCGTAATATGTAAGAGTCTTGCCAGTTCAGTTAGGTGGGTTGGCCGATGTTTAAAACTTGAGAGTAAATGCAATATGTTGTATTGTGTATGAAGAAGAATAAATTACTTTGCCTTGGCCAACATGTTTACAAAATACCTATCTACTGTTTATTTTATGATGGGAATTATAAATTATAAGGTAACGTTAAAACAAATCTTCTTCCTACTTCACTAGGTGATTAGTACTTGTGAATTCAATCAGTATGCCTGGGGAAATGCAACAGAGGTTCTCCACACACAAACTAGCGTATCGGCCTGATACGCAAAGTTTTAATGTCGATACGCTGCCAAAAATGCTGAGCATTTTTTCCAATCACCGATACGCTCTATTCTTTTAGTACCTTTATTGTTCGTAATGAAAAGAGTGGTCCGAAGAATATTCAGTTATAATCCAACTTTCGTGCACTCGATCCTCCACGAACCACGCTGTTTACATGTCAGCAGGTTTAATGTAACATGAATGCAGCATGCAGGCGCCAAAGAGCAATTCGTTGATTCCCTTTCCCAGACCCAATAGACAGGTGTTTCTTTTCCCATGAGCGGGCACCAGTGAAACCATAGTGAAACATTGACCCCAAAATCATGAATATGCAACATAATGCACATATTCATGATTGAACAATAATGAGAAAAATAATAAAAGTGCAACTATGCAAATCTATCCAATCACGACACGCGTAAATGGGCATGTGATACTGGGATCCTGAATTACAACCATATACACAATGCACACAGTCTGCAGCTCAAAGCATCCAACTCAAAAATACATTTACAATTGTACAGTACAAAAATCAGTTCAGGGGCACAGGCACAACGTGATTGACTTTTTAAGCATAGGGCACACCGTGGAAGCTTTGTATTTTTGTGAACAGCGAATAACGTCTAAAGAGTGGCCCTACATGAGCATAAACACTGCTTACAGTGGTGTTTTTTTGTTTAAATCTGAAGGACTGATTGATTTGAAATAATAGGGATGACCGTTAACATACCGGCATTACTCTTAATGACGACTTGAATACAACTCAATCGCGTTCATTTTATTACGTTGGGTGGACTTCCCCTCTGTCATTATGGGATGAACATAAACGCATGCGTGAATCAGCATGTGCTAATTGTGCTGGAAGTTTCCACACTGCCAAAGCAATAACAAACTTGTGGCGACCATTGGATTTTCACTTACAAATTCTATTATTTCAGTACAATTTTGCAAGAAATAAAGAGGAAACAACAACAACAACAGGCATTCAAGAACTCAATGTATGTATTTTCTATTGTCTGAAGCTTACAAGTAGGCCAAAATTACTTTCAATGCACATGTTTTCGTGTAAACCGCTGAGGAAAAAATTTTGCCAACTATTCGCGAATAGTCAAATATTCGCGAAATGTTGCCGTGTGATTAATCGAATAGTAAATTTCACTATTCGCCCAGGCCTATACAGGACTGCAACCGCTCGCCAAGGCTATTCTAACCCATACTGCCGATGCAGATAAGGGCTACATACTCGAGGCATACCTCGGTACCCTCCCGAAGCTGCAAGAAGTGCACAATGCCCTAGACACTGGCGCCCAAGCGCATGGTGGTCCCAGAAAAGACTGGATATCGGGTGCCAGCAAGGACTTCTTGGTGTAGGGGTGCCACAGCTGAAGTCAAAAAGCTAGTACCCAATCTCCATGACAAGGAACACTATGTGCTTCTCTGCCACAACCTGCAGCTCTATTTATCTCTGGCATGCGGCTGAAGAAGGTACACCGGGCTCTGAAGTTTGATCAGAGCCCATGGATGGAATCTCACATCCAGATCAACACTGAGCTCCGCAAGCAGGCTACCAGCTTGAGAGAAGGACCTGTACAAACTCATGAACAACTCAGTGTTTGGGAAGACCATGGAGAATCTGTGTAACACGGCCATTCTCCTTTAAAAAAATAGCGCCTGTTGTTGGAATAGCGCGCGGCATTCGTACGACCAAGAATATGCAAATTAGGCTCGGTCAATGGGCGTAATATAAACGTATTTAAAAATATTTGCGATGTTGTTTTTATGACATGTTTTGATTGGTTAAAGTAAAATATAATCAAGTAAACAATTTTTACGTAGTTGGAAGATATATAAATATTCATTTCTTACGCAAATTACGTTAAAATATATTTGCATGGGAACATTTGACCTATGTCGAGCCCGGACACGATAAGCGGTTATTTGGAGTCTTGAAACCATGTGTAAAACTTTGCATTATTAGAAGTAATTTTTCATCAGAACTAAAGTTTTGGCTGATACAGTATTTTCAACCACAATCAGATCTCAGATAGTTCCACCAACCACATGAATGACAAGGTAAGGCCAGCGGTAGTTTTGAAAATAAAGTATGTGTTTTGAGGGGAGTTTTTGTTGTTTTCTTTTTCAAGGCATGTCACGTAGCGACGTGCACAGCGTACATGTACATCCGGCCCACATGTGGATCTACATATGTATATTGTACATGTACATGTACATGTACATGTACATGTACATGTACATGAACATGTACATGTACATGTACTGTACGTGTACAGAGCATGCACATGCGTGTATACAAACACATACATGTACATGTACATGTACATATGTACATTGAACCATGGAGGAATGATTAAACATGTACATAACTAGGGTAGAATCATCGTATCCGACCGCCCACTTTCTCATTCAATATAACCAATAATGTAATCTTACCTACCGTGGGTGGAGAACATATGGATGATGATGGACATACATGTACTTCAAATTATTCCAGGATATTTATTTCATGAAAAATCAGGCATTTTTGGTATACGATGACTTCCTCAGTCATGTCAGTCTGATCTTGTAAACTCCACAATTAGTGACCAACACAGTCATTGTACATGCGCAGTGGCAACTATAATAGGATCCTTCTATTTTTCTGAAGGGAGGATTTTTTAGAAGGGAAATAAAGTCCGAAAACCATCATAAAAGTGGATTTTAAAGATAGTTTTCGCTTTCTGTACCACCAAAAATCGATAGAATAATTTTTTAACTGGTTAGTGGTTGCAAAAAAATTCCAAAAAAGCCCATGAAAGGTGGCGGTCGGATACGACATTCTTTCCCATAACTAAGGAACTTCCTCCATGATATAACTATTAACTATATAAGCATAAGCTACCTCCATAAAAGCGATATAATATACTAATATTATCAAAATAAACTTTTAAAAGCGTTAGTAGGCCTACTTAACGAATGTTAGAATCTAGAAAAGATCACAAGTCACCTCAGAGACCATGTCTAACTTGTTGAAAGCAGACACAAATTTAATAATTTGACTCAAAACATGGTAACGTAACTTAAAATAATAGAATTTTCTATAACTTTAGACCTATATTTATTTTATTTGTTTCCATAAAAACATTTTCAACTTGCAAGTCTAGGACTAAATCTGAAAATTATTGTAGGTGGCTAAAAAATTAATTGGCTCAGATAAGTTAGTTCAGGCTCTTTTGACTTGCACGTTGCCTCATGGGACAGCTTAAATTACTTAATTTAACTTAATGTTGTTTACATGGGAGAAAAAATGTGTTGCTATTTATTCATATTTACAATCATGACTCACATCATTGCTCTATGCTCACATATTACATGTAGGTTGAAAGCAAAACAAGAAAAATAATTGCTTAATGTGTGTACCTGCACCACTACCAAATTATACAAATAAAATAGCAATGACCATGGATAGGTTATGAGGAACATTTCAATAAATACATGTTTGATAAATGCACATACTGTACATTGTATGTACATGTATGAACACTAGTCACTTCATGAATGGTCATCATCATGCTTAAAAATATATTATGCTGCCTAATACTGTATACGTGCATGCACTTACTGTTATAAGTTACATGTACATGTTGGTCCAAAAAAATTGTTTTCATGTTTACATTAGGCCTACTGGATCATGTACGATACATGTACATGATCAAGTCATACAAGAACATGTATGCTGGATACATAAAGCAAAACAGTTTTTATTTATTTTGTTTATATTTATTTTTGTAATTCATGGTATTTTTAATAATTCCTCTTTCTTATGAAGCTTTGTGATTGTGTGTTTTTGGATTTCAGGAGTGGTGCTAAGATGGTGTCGCTTTACTATTGTAATAAGGCGCTGAAGGGGTCTTTCATCCCACACACAACTCGGGCAGTCTGGGTTGAACTTTGTGTGTATGAGCTCACCACCTTGCTCATTAAGAAGGCCAAAACCAACACCAAACCGCTGAAGTTGACCAACTATATGGTCCTCCAGGAGATGTAGTTTTGGGGTTATTGATGCAGTCGGGAAGTTACTTCTGTAGCAGGCCATAAAGCTCTCTTTATACAGGTGTCTGCAGTGAATAAATCATCAGAACATTAATTTAAAGGTAGGTTTAGCACTGTATACACATGAAATCATGGTGTCTTGCAATGTAATGAAGTATGGTTTACCTTTCCTTCTTAAATGGAGTCAAGCATATAGAGGTTTGGTGACAATGCACTCCCTTAAAACTTTCACTAATGCACATTGTTAGAATAAGGAAGTGAATTTTATGGAGAGTATTTTAACTAACTTTTTCTTACCAATTTTTATTAGGTCATCGTGTTTGATTGGCTTTGAGTGGTTGATTGTGTGATGCACGTCTGCAAACTTCAAGAAGGTTTCACTGAATGTAGCCCCAACGAGCAGCATTTCTGACAAGTGCCTGATGTTGAGCAACAGGAATGTTATCACAAGGCATTTCCTGAAGGACCTTACGATGGGGCTGCCGTGAGTGCTTTGGATAACATCAACCTAATTGAGGATAAAGTAGTATTATGGTAAGTGTTTAAGCCATAAATTAAATACGTGAACCATGAATATTTGTTTATAAACTTGAAAATTACACAATATAACATCAACAAATAATTTGTTTCACCTGGCAACATCTATGGACATGATTGCCCACAAATGACTTCCCGTGATAGGCCTGTCGCATAACCTTGAAATCTTGGAGTACATCATCCAAGCAACCAACCACTGGTTCTGTTCCAAGGGGAAGTCTCATGTGAATGTTGTCCTACATACATGTACATGTAAATATAAATAACATTATTGAAGGGATAAGCTTATTTGAACATGCATCAGATGTAAATTATGATAAATAAATAAACAAATAAAAACACAAAATAAAATGAAAAATAAATAGAAATAAATACAATAAAAATTGTAAAATAAACTCACCAACTCTTGTAGCTCTTGGCGGCGTGAATGCTGTCTTTGCCATGTCTTGAAAAGGTTTGGTCTATAGCCTGAAGATTATTCTGCAGTAGATGGAGTGGCAATTCCTCCTCTACCTGCTCCAGCTCCTCTTCTTTCTTCTGCTTTTCCTCTTTAAGTGATATTTGGCACTTGTACTCGGCATTCACTTGCTGGTCAAAATTACACTCTGGTGAAGCGTCATCATCGTCTTCATCAGTATTTGTCTACACAGTGAGAAGAGCTTCATGTCCAGTTCATGGCATTGTCCTTCCAACATGTCAAATAACTTCTTAAATATGCCCAATGACATGTGCAGGCTAGTAACACAACCTGATTCACCAAAAAGACAAATAACTTCCATAAGATATGTCTAAATATTCATTTTCTAATAATTATGTTATAATCTTGTATTATATGTACTCTGTTTTTAACACAGTGACTAGTACACAACACCATGTCTGCTTAGAAGAGGATTCAGATGGGAGGGGGAATGTCCAATCTGCACTCAACTATAACAGCTCACCATACGCCCATAAACAGAACTCCTAATAAGAAGCATTGGAAGTGGATCTGCACCTAATGTACACTTACCTGGTCAACTGGTAGCATGAGCATTGGCTGTGCAATGACACTATGGGACACGTCTTTGGCTCGATTTTCTTGAGCCATCTGCACAATATGAACATAGTCCACCTGCATTGAATGAAGGGACCGAGTGAACAATCCCCGCTCTGTATGTGACACTTGCATCTGTTCCCGTGAGGCTAGGCAATACAGGCAGCAATACAGGCTTCAAAGAATTACAAAGGTTTGTTACCTATAAGCATTTTACAGAATTCTGATTGATGATTTTGGTTACAATATCTACTGAGTTTGTGTTGAATTAAACCCCATTTCCATAGGTAGCATTTATTTATTTATTTTTACATTGCCTTTTTATACATGTCATGGCAACAAGTGGGAGGCCTGTCCCCCTCCCCCACTTTCCGACATGCCTACATAAGCCCCACCTTTGACAAATTTGTTATATCTTCTTAGAAGTTTACAATGTACCATAGAAATGTACCTACCATTACAACTGCATATTCCATACATCTTGGTGATGAGCTCGTAATCTCCAAAGAATAATAGCTTAATGGACTTTCCCCTGGTTTAAATCACAAAAAACAAACATATTTTATCATTTAACTGCATTCAAAACACTGACACTTTGTTTTTCTGATTTGCATTTATTACGAGTTCAACATAAGCTGCTTCACGGGGCAGATACATGTACCAGTGGTGTTCCCCTACAAATAAACATCCCTGTGCTTCAAGCCAATACAACTATCTGGAAAGATTCATTGCATAGAGTAAGTCATTATTTAAAATAAACTTAGCTTGTACAAAATATTGAGCATAAGCATTACAGACTTTGAAACTGTTGACTAATTGATTTTAATTCCGATCTGGGTAAATTCAGATTATGTCACTTTGTCAGCATTATTATTCGATACTCCAAGTCTGCTTTTGTAGTTCAGCTACTTTCTCCATGATTGGGGGTAGTGTACGATGTAAATTCACAGTTGAGTCAGCTGCCTCGAAACATGTGAATACAACAGTATTTTTCTTAGAGTTGGGATGATGAGTGTTGACTATCTGGTAGCACATCTTGAATGAGTTTCCCCCCTTGTCACCCCCAATTTTCAGCCAGATTTCATTACTTGGAATAACACTGTGCCATGTCAGTGAACCATTTCTGCAATATACATTGTACATGTATACATGTATAAATCAACAAGTTTCGTTATTCCGACACTGATAAATAATAAGTTCATCAGATAACTAGTGGTCATGCACTAAATAGAAAGTGTGAAAATCAAAAATGAGTTATGTAGCTCAAACAAATATCTGGTACAATTAGTTTTTGGTACATGTACTTATGTTGAATTGTTATATTTAATTACAGGCAATAACAAGTATTACACATCAAGTAGTCACTGCATACAAGGAGGAATACTCACATGTCATGCCTATCCAGATAATCAAAGACCATGCTACTTATGTCATTGACAACAACACATGGTACCTGCCGAGTCTCCATCCCATCAAGCCCCTTGGCACTGGAAGATTTGAAGAGAGGAATCAGCTTGCCTACAATGTTATCTTTGAGGAGTGCTGTCTCTTGCTTCCTCATGGAATGCTCTGAAGGAATTGACACTCCCATATTTCCTAGTATCTGAGTGATAAAAATCAAGAATATTTCTTAAAACTGTTGGAATAATTTCTAAGTAAATTGTGAAAGTTGTCCAAATTTGTCATCAGTCCGCTACGCTGTGATGTCTTAAGGTATGTCTTTTGAAATATAATTTTTTAAATGTCTTTAATTTGTTGTAAGGAAGCTATGAATGTATATGTTGAGAGCAATTTAGGGATTTGCACAATCTGCAGATTGCTCTGCTCAATATATGCGTAATCTATAGATCTATAGATTGCACAAAAATCTGCACAATCGATCGCTTTACAATCTGCATATTGCATGCTCAATCTTGATGATGCTGTGTAAATTGGGATTTATAATTTAGGAATGATTTGCATTAAATAGATAGGTATAAATGCAATAATTTCATACTAAAAATGTATCATGGCAACCAACACAATTGATGAAATTAGTTTCATTTTCAAAAGTTTTTTTTTTTTTTCTTTGGGGGGGGGGGGGGACATAGGCGCCTTGGATAAATCTAGGGCCCACACAAATTTATAGATAAACAAACTAATGCATCACATTTCACCTCCTCCAACTCCCAAAAACAAACTACAGTACATGTACATGTATCCATTCCATATAAATTCATTAAGCATGTAATTTTTTTTTTAAATATCACTAAGGCTGTTTGTTTAAAGAGCTGCCTTAGTTTTTTGAGGCAATATTTGTTAACAATATTTTCAAATTACCTGCGAAGCTTCCGCAGTTGCTCCCATGCTAGCTGACAATCCCGCATCATAGCTAGGGACAGGTTGGCACTCATACAGCTGTTGTCATCAACACTTGGTTGTGGCTCATCCAGTTCCTTTACTTTTGCATGGCTTATGAGTTTAGCATAGGCTGGCTAAGTGAGACAAAAACAATAAACACTTAATAAAAACACATGCCATTTGTCTACCCCCCCCCCCCCCCTCTTCCCCCCAAAAAAAGAACAAGAGAATAACATAAACAGGATTCAGTGAATTTAATGCATGAGCTGTAACAAAGTCTATTAAACTTACCCTGCCAAGAGTTTTGAGTCTGACATTCTGGGATTGCTTGAGTTTGAGCCAAGTCCATCTGTCAGCTGCTTCCTCAATCTCAGGAGGGATGGGAGTACCTTTGACATGTTTAGTGGCCATTGACTTGAGCAAACGAGCTGCTTGTGTTGCTTCTGTCTTATAGCTTTCTTGACTTTTATTTGGGGAGGAAGGTGGGTAGTACACAGCTGCTCTAGGTCTGGGGGTTTGTAGGGGGCAAGCATGACTTTTCATTGGAACTAATTTTCCAATGGTTCCGCAGTTGGAACAGACTGTTGGGAGTTGTTAGTTGAACACGTAGAACCCTTGGGCATAGAGTAACATCTTCACTTGTGTGTTACAGATAGGACAGGGCACATTGTTGCTTTGTCTGTACTCAAACCAAGCTAGCAAACAGTCAGCACAAAAATTGTGTTCACATGTTGTTTGAACAGTTGGTAAACCCTAAGATACATTGGCATATGGCGCAGATGAAAAGGTTGGCCTCTGCTACTGAATGTAAAATATCCAAATAATGTGGAACTGGCTCACTGATGTATGGCGGTATATTTAAAGTTAAACAGGGGCTGGTCTCAGTGCCAACATCTTGTGTTCTTATACAATTCAGAAGACCGTAGCCACTCCTTTTCCGCTTTATAGGACGGCCCCCCTTGCAGTGATTTCTGTACAGCTCACGTGTCACATTTTCCTGTTCGTGAGTGTTTGTCCCAAGTTATTATCGTTGTCTCCCTGGGTCCACTTCTTGAATCACTGGCCTCATGTCTCAAAAACCTTATGTACCTCCAGCACAAATAACGAGGGTGAACCAGGGCATCATCTTGCCATACATTAATCTTAAATGCTCTTTCAGACTCCTTAGTGTATTTTGTACATACTGTAGAACTATTCTTATGTAACGCTGTTGTTAATCGCCCACACACTCTACACAGTTTATTTAGGGCTTCTTGATGCAAAATGAAACTCATGATTTTATAACATTGTTCAGAAAACAGTTGACTTGATGTACATGTAGCCTAACTTTAAATAAAAAGGAGAAATATTGAAAACTATACTATACTTGTCTCAAGAGTTATTTATTTTATGTCCTCCATTTGCATCCCACACGCAGCTCTGACGATCTGCAATTTTGTAATGCATATACACACATCACATATATACAATGTACATGTATGTGTATGGCGAATTTGTCAATATTTTGCATTTCAAAGTTCGCGCCACTCGTACATATGTACGTTTACGCGCGCCACAATGTACACGTACTGTACACACACAGTAGTAGTATCGTATACGATGAATAGCACCACGTACACGTATGTATGTGTGTACTATGTACATAGTACGTCCCGCTCTACGCATCTGTAAAAATACAAATTTACGTTGCCTAAAATCTAAAAACCTTCCGCTGGCCTTTTATCTAGAGTTTGATGGCAGTTGGGAAATTAAATTATTTATCAGAAATTAAAATACCTATTACGGGTAAACTTTGAGCTTTTTAATATAAGAGAAAACAAATACGAATTTCATGACCGTTCAAGCGTTGACGGAAAATATGGTCACACACAGAACGTAAACAAAACACATTTCACAGATTATTTTATACAGGCATATTAAATTATATTTAAAAACATGACAAGTCTCATGTTTGTCACTGATTACATGATTAACAATGATTGTTGTAAAGTAAAACTCCTGGTATTGCTGATTTTATTGCCCCTTTTGTATGATTTATTTTCACGGAATTTTCACCGCCATCTTGAATTCAACTTATATGGATGACGTAATGGCTTTGACGTTATTGGAGATATGAAAACTCGCTCGGACGAATGGGAATGAACTTTTTAACGCTGAGCGTATATAGGGTTGAACGGCCGTGGTAAGCGGGCCAATGTAAAGCTGGTGCATGCCACCGAGGAAGACAAGCTGCTGCGACGACTCATTGCCAGTCCGGCCTTCGCACGGCAAAAAATCTTCGACAAGGACCTCGCCGCCCTACAAATGTACAAGAGTGGACTTTACCTATTTATGTGGGGATAAGCATCCTGGATCTCTCCAAGCACTTGAAGTATGACTTAAGGGTCAGTACGTATCTCCTCTACACAGACACGGACAGCCTGCTGCTCGAGATACAGACTGAGGATGTCTACGGCGACATGGCCATCCATGAGGTGTTGTCTGTCACCCCAACAGCTACTAAACAGAGAGGTTGCGGAAGAAGCTAACGCGTTCTCCCAAGCAAGCGCAGATGACATGGACAAGTACATTGATGATGTCATTGGTAGCATGTCAACTATCGATGTTGGAACAATGACTACAGAGACCCTACCGACCGATCTCTTGCCCCTAAGGGCGCTCTTAGGGCTTGACACAGCCCTGAAAACTTGCATGGCACAAAGGCAATACAAGAGAGCAAAATGGTTTCACTTCAGCAGTGACCACTTGGGAAGTCTACAGGGCTTGATATTGCATCCTCAGTGTTCGCCAAGAACTGTTTCTGGGCGTCGAATGCGTTACCAGTACCGAAAATGCTTGTGCGGATCTGGGCCTGTGCACCAAGGATGGCCCAAACAAATGTGCGGATAGTGTCATTGATTCTTTCAACCCCAGCTTGTGTAAAACCCTCTGACTTGTTGAGGACAAATGTTGTCCATGCGTCGTCTCCTTCTGTACCCTGGTCGATGTAGTCAACGCTGAATGTGGCTGGTCTATCGCCAAAGCTCATACAGTACGGTCTTTTCTGTAGTTGTTCAATGAAACGGCAAAGTTGGGATTAATGTCCCAACTAGTGACCGCATCATTGCTCACCTCTTTGATAGAATGCACCGAACCTTTCCACCAGTGATACGGCGTTCCAAGACCACTATTTTTGCTCATCTGGAATTCTGTGGTAGGCTGGCCTGGATGAGTCAGACAGACCTTGTAAGATTCCAGTACCATCTGGGCTCTACAACTTTGAGCAGCTAGCACATGTAATCATGAAAGAGCTGCCATGTGGCAGAAGTTCAGTCAAGATGAGCAAAGCAACGGGCCTGATCACACTCCGCATCCACGAATATGCCAGCACCATAAAAATGAGTACTGATCTGCGCCGACTCTTGGACATCGACGAAAAAGGCTGGTTTGACGGAGAATACATTGGAGACAGACCCACTAGCTTCAATGTTTACAAGTGGCTATTCATACACCTTGATCAGCCTTCTGCAGTCTCCAATGTTGTTCATGGCACCCCTACAGCCCCTGATGCCATTCATACAGCAAATGAACTTATCAACGATAATGTCTACTGGATGAAAAGGTACAGTGACTGTGTGCTGATCCTAAATGGAATCAAAAAACTTCTCAGCATATACATGTATCAAGCTGGTGAAATACATGACATGCGATATGCTAGCCGATATACCAGGCGCCAGTGCACCACCACCAGTACCACAGCTTCTGCTCCATATTCCACTACCCCCAGGATCTGACTCTCAATCTAAGAAAAGGAAGCAAACACTTTCCCCTATTGAAGTTAATGATGAGATGAAATGTTCATACCCTCACAAAGCCCTGAAAACCAAGGAGCAGTACCCAAACCAGAAAATGATAGAAAATGATATAGATCTTTCGGTCTCAGAATGCTCTATTATAAAGTGCTGTAATATCATCAGAGAAGTGGAAAATATGACACTTTACAACGCAGCCAATTTTGAACAGTGGCTGGATGTAGCTTTCAATACATTTCTGCAGAGCAAAAAAGCATGAAAATCATTTGGCCAAACTTTAGCACATGGGTGAAAGAAAAATGTGAACTGTCAGACTTTTGGGCCAAACAAATGAGGAACTTTTATACTCTGGCATTACAATACCCACAGGTTCTATTTTGCCATCTGTCATTTTTCAAGCACAATCGCAAACATATCTTGGCATATTTTGCATCAGACACAGCTGAGCCTGTAGGGCCAGCGAGGGGGTGGAGAGGGGAGCGGGGGCGAGGGGAGCGGGGGAGAGGGGAGCGGGGGGGAGGGGAGTGGGGGGGTGGGACGTCCACGGGGGGGAGAGGGGGAGAGGGGGTGAAGAGGGGGGGAGGGGGGGTGGGACATCCACGGGGCTCTCCTTTTTTGGGACAAAGAGTATTTTAGGTAAGACTAATTGTGGTGAGACCATGTGAAATTCTCTATTGAGTAGTAATTAGTTCTTTTCAGAACTAATTACTACTCAATAGAGAATTTCACATGGTGTCACCCCAATTAGTCTTACTTATCCTCTTCACCATGCAAAGCTACAAGTTTTACCTAAAGACTATTATGGTTTTGGTCTGGGTAGCTGGGAAACGTTTGTGTACGCCGGGGCCCTTTGGGTTGAGGTGAGAATTTTTGCCTGCGCCGAGACCATTTCGATTGAGATTTGACTATGGCTGATGAGGGCACAGCAAAGCACAGCACGGCAGAATTCCAATCGATCCAGCAATTTTAGCTTAATAGAAAAAACAAAAGACTATTAAAAACGCGGGTCTGAGGTGATGCGCGCAATTGATGACTGACCTTTTTTTTAAACTTTATATTCCCTGATGAGTTCCACAGTGTAATTAAGGGAAGGCGATTGAACAAGAGCTTAACATCATGAGACCCAGTGGTTTTTCTACATGCATATCACCCACAAAACCGTGTGGTTAATACTATTCCATGCAGTGAGGATTTTCCTCTAATTACATTATAAACTTATTGGGTTCAGTCATGAAGACGTGAAATGGTCTCACTTTGAATTATTTTTTTTTAAAGATATAGCCTTGAGTAGTTTTGTTTGTAACCAGTGTAGTTAATGAGTCTCTAAAACTAAATAAACAAAATCTCATAAACTGGCCCAAAATTTCCTTAAATGTTAAAAAATTTCATCAACATTTTTCGTAAATGGTTTGAAATGTTTTTGGTTTGTAATTTAAATTTCAAACCAAAATGATTTTATTTATTTATTTATTATTTATATATTTGGGGGGGGGGGAGGAGGAGTCAGGTTGAGGTGGGGTGGGCCTGGGGAAGGGTTAGGACTGGCCATCATTTACGGGCAGTTATTGGAATTTGGAATAATCCTTTGAAATTTACACCACTGGCGGCCATCCGATAATTCCCTCCGCAAAAGAAAAATCAACCGAAAAATTAACCGAAATTAGAAAGGGCTCATTTCCTTGAGGATAGATGTTTTTATCCATGCCCCACCCCAAAATGGTCACTGGTTGGATAAAGAATGGCAATGACTGGCTCTCAATTCCACTGACCACTGTTCAAAAAAGGTCACACTTGGGTCTGTCATCAATTGCCAGGGTTTAAACATGTATTCATTTATATAAATAACAAATTGGGAAGCTATAAGCATTAAGAGGTGTGGCATATCATCTAAAATGGGTGTGGCCTCAGTTTTGTATCTAACAATCAATTTTTCTCAATTGTCAGTGATCTTTTTGGAAACCCCGACCTATAAAATAGTGATAAAATACTAAAATGTAAACTAAAGCCAGGTATACTTCTGGCGTTATGGACATAAGTATGTATTTTCCTGCCTTTTTCAAAATGGCCGCCAAAGAGGGTGTTAACTCAAAAACATGTAAATCCTTAATGTAGACCCTCTAAGGATTCTACAACAGGTTTCAGATTGCTTCTAGGTCTTAGAATACACCTGACACTGTTTTTGAACATAAGCAGCCTAACTAGTTCATGAATAATAATAAGCTTTCAGCAGTGCAGTTTTTGGCAGAGCAGGGCCGCGATATTGTAAAGTTTATATCAAGTGATAAATATGGTGGTATCTATTACATGTACATTTGTATTTAGCCGCAGTTGGGAAAGTATATTGAGTCCTTTCGGAAATTCCCGATCGTATACAGTCATTCTCTTCTAAAGAATTTGTCAAGTTTTCAAGGACCACGAATAAATTTTACCCTTTCATTTTTCCATTAAATAAATATTATTTGTTAATTTTCTGTAAATAAATAATCTCTTTGAACGATAAATAATACTTTTTTTATTCCCCTGGAATAATTATTCTTATTCACTAGTAAGGGCTTTCTAGTTGTGTCCCCTATCGTGACGATACTGCCCCTTTAAGATGGTAATTCACATACAAATTACACATGTATTTAAATTAGTTCACTTATTCCTATTTTCTGAAGAAATTATTTTAAACTTGAACAATTGCATGAAATACAGTTCCTGTATCAAATAGGCAAGGGTGTAGCCATTTGACTTGGATTATGTGCAAAGATAGATAAAGCAAAATAATACTACAGAAAGTTCACCAATATGGAAACAAATTTCTTAATTGCAAGGGAAAAATATTGAATACGTTGTGAAAACACGTAGATCGGCATCATATTTTGCAAACTAGTTTACTGGTAGATCATCCATGATGGGTGACAGAAGTGGCACTCTGTTGAACCTCCCCAGGTAGCCCCAACAACCCCTCACTACTTGCTGATAACCATTGTGGTGATATTTCCTGCAATATGACATGAAATTAAATAAAAACATTTTTTTAATTAGTGAAAAACAGCTGTAATAAACTAAAATGTAGGCACTTCTGTGGAATACAAAGCCCATACACTGATTTTTTTTACGACTATAATTAGTACACTGTACCAGGAGGGCAGTGGGTGTTGTCTTTGTGTACATGTACATGAATGCATTGATTTAAAAACACCCTTTTTGGGGGGGGTGGGGGTGATAGTCATTGAACGTGTTCAAAGCAAATTTCTCAATGTCAACAATGGGTAAAATAGGGTGTTCATTGTCAACATATCAATTTTTTTAAACTATTTTAAAACTACATGTACAAACGATACACTTACTGGTCAAGTGTCCATTTAATTGCATTTCTGGACAGCCTGATACTGGATGGAGATATGCATTTCCAAGAACACCGGGGTGGAGGCAGACGACTTCAACCAATCATGCAAAGCTAATCAGGGTTTGGGAGTTGGGGTCCTCCATATTCATATCCCGTGCTGTTATCTTTTGTCAAGTCTTTTGTATTTCTTTAGCCTGCAGATCCTGTTTGCCAATAATGGCTGGACACACAGTAACCACAGGATTACCTGTGAAAGACAAGATATGTATGAGGTTGCACGGGTAGACAAGAGTAGTAGGGAGTGGGAGGTGGATCACTGAAGCTACACCCCATCCCCCAAAAATAAATATAAACAAAAACTGGTCAACTAGTATACGTTCCAACTCGTTTTTGTCAACCCGTACTTTTTGTTTTAAAGAAAGCTGAAATACAGACAATATATTAAAAATGTTCAGTACTTTGAAATTAAAAAACAAATTAAATAAGTGATGGTCTTTCTGGGTTCACCTGGGTACGAGTTGACTTGAGTAAGAATTTGGGGGTACGAGTTGACCCGAGTACAAGATAACTTGGATAAGAATTGACAATGGAGTGGCAAAGAATACCACAGAAGCAATTTAAGGCCCCCCCCCCCCCCTCCAGCCTGTAAAATCCACTAACACCATCACCACTGCAAAATCCTACTCAATTAAGACAACAATTTTACTTGTGAAAACAATTTGTGCTGAGTTTTTATTTTAATATTAATTCACTTCATCCCATGCCCCATGGTGAATGAGAATTTAGAGTGGTTGTTGGGTCGATAGTTTATTTTAAAAATCCCCACTGTAGATGTGGGGCAATTTGGGCTAGAGACAAGTTAAACTGATCATCGATGTAACTACGTGTACATGTACAGTTTACACAGACATGTACACTGTACATGTACACAATTGGAATAGCTTGAATCAACAATTTCGTAAACAAATATTCGATGAGTATCGAGCGGTCTAGCTTACCGGACTCAAGTTCTGGTGTCAGCAGCAGAATGTGGGTTCGAATCCCGGCCGTGACACTTGTGTCCTTGAGCAAGACACTTAACCATAATTGCTTCTCTCCACCCAGGGGTTAAATGGGTACCTGTGAGGGCAGAGTTGGTTGATTAGCCCTACATGTATATGTGCTGTAATGGCAGCAATTGAGCTGTATACTCCCCAGGGAGCTGAGATGGTATCAGGAATGATTTATGAGCCTTATGAGCAGGGGTAGTGATATAATGCGCCTTGAGCACCACTTAGTTGGTGGATACGTGCGCTACATGTATATAAGTCCACACATTATTATTATTATTATTATTATTATTATTCTAAACAACAATAAACAGTTATATTTCAATACATAATTTTGTTGTCACGATAATTCAATGATTATAGGGATTTACCATGATGTATTAGGCAGTCGACCTTGTTGTTTTTGCCGGGTGGATCGTCGGACAGGATCATCATAGTGCTACCGGCGTCGAGTGGCTCAAATTGGTAAGGTTCGTCACCACGAATCTCCGCCTAATCTCGCCCTCGGGAGGGCTCCCTCAAGCTTAAAATCACCATTACTAGTTAAAGGAAACACTTCTTATTCATCAACACTGTATTCCGTCTATGATTCGTTAGTGTCAGACATTTTCAGAGCTTTTCCTTTCGTTAAATGGTCGCGATCGATGTAACTTGCATTGTATAATACACAAACACAAGTAACTCACTTCGCGGGGGTCTCCCACTAGGTACATGTGTACATGTACGTCATCAATGAAAAATGAATATGCATGAGACTGAGGACGCAGGGGGGATTTTTCAAAACTCGCTATGATGGAGCTGCGGAATGCTGGTCAATTTCTTTTTTTACATTAAAGAATCATCTTTTTTGAATGGTAACTTAAATTTACTAATCATTAAGCATATATATATATATATACTGAATGAATTTTGGCATTATAAATTAACCGTGCCCAGTGCTGTTCAAGGGTGGCTTTAACAATCATTGTGGGAAGCTTATTGATGATTTTTGATTGAAAACTTACTAAAAATTTGCTGACTATCTAGTTTGTGTGGCCGTCGGTTGCCGACTTTCAGTTCACCGGTTAACTGATTGTGAAAGTTTCAGTTAAATGGTCAGCGAACTAACTGGTACAATGTACATGTCACTCCCAGCACTATGCACTACACACTACATGTGCCTTTTAGGAAGCTTGGCACGCATGCAGTCGCAGTCGCACATTAACAACACAATGTATACGTCCAGGTCCACAATACTGTACTATTAAGTACTTGTGTATGGGTGATTATGGATGATTACATGTACATATTGATGCATTGTGTAAAAAGTACCACATGCAATCACAGCATTGCAAGTTTCTTCTTTGCACTTGAAACTTGAGTTCTTTTATGAAAACAATTATTCATTTCCAGCGCTGTTTACTATCTAATGCAACTTCTCTGACTGTAGTACTTGGATGTAAAAGTATTTTGGTGTACAATATCGTTTAATGTACGCTACAGTACCAGCCACAAGTAATTCCAAACACTCGCGGGTAACACGCGTGCGCCATCGAGTGCGTGGCGGGTAGCCACGCGAAAAACCCGCGGGGGCACGGGGAGCCACGGAAAACTTGCGGGCCGTGTCGGGGGATCTGCGTGGCCACGAGAAACCAAGGCAGCTAAGCAACGTTAGTTTTCACAACCATTGCCCAGCGGAGGATCACTGATTCGTACAATGATTTGTTATTAACGGGGGGTATGACTACACTCTTTATTTGGGCGGACGACATCTGTTTACGTGTATGTATAAATTTCGACAGGAATGACGCGGTGTTATCTTTACAGGTTTTTGGTCTGCATTCAGGCCTTCATTAATTGACCAAATTCAAGTTTTCATTTTTTAATATAGTTTAAACACAATTTAAAACAACACAATTTGTAGACGTACGTCATTGTATACATCGTTTATTTTTAGTTTCGTTTTAGTTTTTCTGCCTCGGCCTCGGAGCATTAAATATCCGTTGTAGTCTTTTGCGGTTTCAAAAATCTGCAACAAACGCCTTTGGCGCAAGACTAAAACCTGTATGTACTGAGTAACCTCGATCTTGTTCCACTGAATATTATTATAGTGATCAGTGTGTTGCACACGATATTGCATGCATGGGGGGGGGGGGGGGGGGAAACAACCTACGTGTAACCTCGTCCCCAGGGATTTCAATAGTTAAATACCGTTCGTAAGAAAAGCATGTGCTGCATTCAGTAGGGAAGCCGGGAGTATAGGCCATCCGAATTTATTCATCGGTAAAATTACTACATGTAACTCCATATCCATGATATACATGTAGGCATTATAGTATAGAGAGGTACTAAGTTTTCGTATCTGAAGTACAAAGTAACACATTAGCTTTTTCCACGAGGGTCTAGGAGGAAGCACGAGGTAGACCGTGGGGACTCCAATTTCTGAACAAAAATGTGACTAGACTGATCCTCAGGCCTGGCCCTGTGGCCCATGCGTTAAATGGATTTCAATTGATAAGTTATGATGCGGTATGATACAGACGGAACCAGTGTGGTGTAGCGCTGGCGTATCTACCAACTAACGCCACTCTTTATCACTTAAATAAGTTCTGATCTCCACCTGTGCGTGCCGGTGCCCGGAAAGTGACGGCGCCTTTTGCAAGCCTCGAAATGTACTGTGATCTTCCGACTATATAATCTCGTCCCCACCCACGGCAAACGTGCAGTATCTGTATTCCTCAATCCCACAGCTTTCTCGCCAGAAACTAGAAGATTACATTATCCACAAATATAAATCTTGGCTCCGTAAATGAAGTTTGCATTGCAGCACTACATGAACGTTTTTCGACTGATGGATCAACTATGATAATAACGTCATGCAAACATTCCCTAAAACGTTTAAAAACGTTAAATCGACGATATTTATTAAGCAAAAAAGACCAACCGTGCCATCAAACAAACATATCAATGTTATTTAATTTGACAAAAATAATAAACCGGTCTAACAGAAATGGAGGAACATGCTACAGGTAAACCTTCGTGGAATGTTATTGAACTCCCATAATGATACCGTGACAGACCCAACTGTAACGTTTTATTGCACATACATTTTACTTGTCATGTAGAGGTAATCAACGGTGGAACGGGACAAAACCAATCTACATTCCAACTGTGAAAACGGAGAAATTATCAGTAAATCAACCAGGCCTTAATTATAATAATACAAAGAAAATGTTTAAAATGCAATTTGTCATAGAACCCAACTTACAGTACCATGCGGCATCAGAAAATTAACCGACAGTAGTTTTCTAATAAATACATGTATTGTTAAGCAGATCGTATCCTAAAACTCTAAGCCTGTGATTAATGAGGCATTAGCCACAAAACGCCATTTACTACAATTATTGACTCATGCTAATAAAACTCGCAGATAAGCAAGCATGTTTTAACAGGGATTTTAAATGAAACAAATCTTCCTTTGCATGTACCCCGCTATGAAGCTCAACGTTGCAACCATTTCATTCATTTAAAATTACCCATATTTAAATGGACGTTCGGCCCCCGATCTACATTATGCTCTTGAATGACGTTCAGTTCGTGTCGTGGGCTTCCGTGCGGTGCCGTGTACTGCGCTGTGTATCGTTGCAGTTGCCCACGCAAAGCCCATGCAAAACTACCCGACACGCCACGAGCTTCGCTCGAAGGCCCACGGCAATTACCCGCGTGGCTGCGTGGCGCCCCGTACCCGGCACGCAATTTACCCGCCACGTCACGGATACTCCACGGGGGTAAATGGAATTACTTGTGGCTGGTACTGTATAGCAATATAATATTATTTAAATTTTTCAATTTTTTTATTACATTTTTTATATACTTTTTTTTATTTTCATAACTCCCCCTATACCTACCCACAACAAGCTCTTAATCTTTCTCTATGATGTCATCAATCTTTTCATGACGTCATACTTTTTCATAATCATAAGCAGTCTAAAAGGGAATTCCCCCTAAAAATATCTTTTTTAAGTAGTTGGTCTAGAACCCCCATCTAACATACTACTCAAGGTGATGAAATCTTTTTTTCGAACAAAAAAACAAATATTAACTTGAAAGCAATAATAACATGATTTGGTGGAGTTGCCACAGAGGTCAAGTTGTTACAAGAGGTCAAGTTGTCACAAGAGGCCAAGTTGTCTCAAAGGTCATGTATTTTGAGGGTCGAGATGTCTTACCCCTGAACCATTCCAGGTAGCTCTTGGTATAGCCTTGACCAAGGCGTGTCGGAACATTTTGGTTGCATAATTTTGCCCCCCTTTATAGCTATCCGAACTCCAGTGGATCCATATGCATACTGTGTACATGTACATGTACATGTATATCTACATATGATGTACATGTACTGTATACTGTATGTGTGTACATTACTATACGTGTGTACATTACTATACTTAGTACATATATTTGTACATGTACATGTACATACATGTAGTATACAGTGACCATTCGTCGTCGTGCCTTGATCCTTCTGTACATACATGTATATGGCAAAATTTAAGGCGGAGCTCATTAACCCTCCTAGTGTTTGACCATTTGAAACCATTCAAAATTTCCACTAACTAAAATGGCCATTGGTTTTGTACACACATGGTGATACCATTTGAAAAGTGTTGGTAGCAAGCTTTACTACATACGTGTACCATTCAAATCCATTCAAATGCATAGAGGGTCCACTGATTCACCACTTAGAAGTATCCAAACAAGGTTTTGTATTAGCTGACCTACCATTCAAAACCATTTGGAGAAATCAATACTGTACACAGTTATTTCACCATTCAAAACCACAAAAGCGAATGGTTTCAAATGGTGCATCAACTTGTCTGAAAAAGGCACCAGAACTAGGAGGGTTAATGCTACTATACCAAATAAAAAAAAAAAAAACGAATTATAGTTGGCCCAGCAACTGCTCGTGCAATGTACATGTACATTGTACTATACATCAGGCCTCAAATTTCGTCATTTTTAGGGCAAGGCCACTTTGGCCTTGAATGAAGCAACATTTTGAAGGGCACCAAGGCCAAATAGGGTCTTAGGAAAAGGGCACCGAGGCCAGAAATTAAAAAAAAGTAAAATTTGTACTGTTGACTTGAAAATTGTTTTCTTTTGCTTTTATACCTTTCATGTTCATCTTAAAATCCAGTATTACAGACATTATAACAAAATACACCATGTACATGTACATGTAGATGGGTGAAAGGAATGCATGTAAACAGGAAATTCCCTGGTTCTGTACAAAGTCCTGGTCCCCTATGTATATTAGCAAACAATGCAACAACAATCATGTACATGTACATCTCTCCAGCTATATTTCCATCATTCTTAATTTTTTTAAATTTTTTATATATCCAATGTGTAATGTAATACGATGACCTACCCACCCTTTCCTCCCCACTGACTGATCGTCCCCACAAAACATTACTTTTTGTAAGCTGTACCGGGGTCTGGGTTAACTTAAAGAACCACATCCCAACAAGAAAACACCAGGGAAATACTACATTACATGTGTACAAAGTAGCGATCCAGCTTCCTGGTTGATTTTGCCAGTTCACTTTCTTTCATGCGTTTTAAACGATCTTTGCGGGGCATTATTAATTATTTCTAACAACGTCATATTTGTAAAACTTTTTTTTAAAGTTTGCAAACGCTGTCTGTCAGTACAGTAACGTTACATACACGAAAAATTTACATGTGTACGTACATACACGTACACGCGGTGCATGCATGTACGTAGAACATAACACACTCGGCTCCTCGGTTGTTTATTTCGACCGTCCGTGTACATACATTTGGCACTAGCTGACGCGAACCAGTGCAAAGTGCACAGAGTACCAACGAGACACAGAGTACCAACGAAAGCATGATCTTTCGATCGATCTCTCAGCTCCGCGCATGCGCACGGCCCAGGCTAGCTCGTCGGGCCGGGTACTATAATTTACCGATACCGTACCGATCAAGCGTGTGCGTGTGTACGTACGTGTAGATGTACATGTACATACATGCATATCGAGTTGTTTGTAACGTTGCAGTTCTATAGCTGTGTGTGCAGGGCGGCAGGCGGGCGAGCGGCGCGACAAAATGACCGGACACATGTAATTTTCTTTTCGGGAGAAAGGGGCTGAAGAAATTGCCGGGATAGTAAAAAGGGCACGGCAATATTGGCCGTGAAGAGGTAAATTTTTCCAGGGGCACATCGGCCAGTAAGCGGGGCGTCGACGGCCATGGCCGCCGTGAAATTTGATTTTTTAACAAACTTTCACACGACTTCCACTCATGCCAAAACTAACGTCCCTCGTTTTCCATGGAGGGTCAAAGGTCATGATTGTGCAATCCAATATTTCACTGCTACTGCGCGCAGAGCTTATTCACTGAACGCTTTCTTCTACGTTACCAGTGGTTTTCTCGCGAAGATATATGCGTTGTGCGAGGTCAAACATTACTTTCTCCCACATTTTGTTTTCATTTCCTTCCCATTTCCCGACAATTTTATTCTCGTTTTATTATGGATATCGAATCAAGTATACTTGCAACAATTCCGACGGATTCACAGAGCCAGATTTCTAACATAAGGCCATCCAACGAGAAAAATAAATGTGTCCGGGCCAAGAAAAGTCTCTTGGAATTACGATGAAACCGTTTCATTCACTGATCAACATGACGCGTGATGGGGATGTACAAGTTGTTTACCAACACACATCCGGGATTATTGCAAGCTGATCTCGTGACGCGTTCTGCGCATGCGAAATGATACCGCCAAAGCAAGGGTCCCCTGTTTGGGCGCACTAAGCATTTCACATGACCTATCGTGGCGATTTTAATACCGTTGCGATTTTTTGGAGGAGGTCTCAATCTCTGTTATAAATAACGAGAATCCGTGGTAATTATTTAACAAGGGTAGCTTTCACACGACTGGGATTTGATATTTTTTAACATGGATGCGATTTATAGTCAAGGTCCCTTGTTAAAACGCCAACGGTCTCGTGTGAAACGGCCTTTACCCCCAGGCTCTAACTTTATAATTACATGAGTTTGTAAGCTCAATCACCTGTCATGACAATGACAGCCCTGGTTGATCAGAAATCTCTATCAATCATTGGCTCTAACGTTATATATGGGGATGATCATGATGATCCATGGCAATGCCATATATGTTACATTATGTAGTAGGCCTAATACTAATAGCCAGGGGTGTCTGGCATGGGTGTCTTTAGACACGATGTTTCATATTTTGACACCCTGTTTTATCTGTCAGTTACATGTAAAAAAAAGTATTGTAACTAGTAGTAGGGCCTATGTAAGTGAACAATTTGAATTTGGACACCCTAACGTTAGTCTTAAATCCTGGCTAACCCCATGGCCATGGCTGGGCAGGGCCACCACCAGTGACCATGGTTTATATTACTAGTAGGCCTACATGGATGATATTAATACATGAAGCATGACTATGACTAAAGGTCACATCTAGAGTTTGCTGAATGAAACTCACCAAACGGACCCGTAGGCACCGGCACCCACTGCAGACAGTTCCTGATATTGGATGGGTACTTCCCATGTAGTTTTATTCAGTTCTTGACGATAATAGCCCTCCAATAACGATGGCCCTGTTACAGGATTATTCATGTTTCTTGTTCTCTAGAAATGTTATGACAAAATGTAGAAGGTTAGGAGTTCGGTTATTATTTCAACATCCCTAACAACCCCGAAATATTTAGTGAAGACTTCCAGAAAATTAGGTCACTTCCAGGAAATTCGATGTGGATGGACCAGACAGCTTCAGATTCATCGACCGTGCAAAACTAGCTATGTGGATCATGCACAGCTAGGGCCGGTTAGGACAACTCGACCCTTGTGACAACTCGACACACGAACACTCTACCCTTGTGACAACTCGACCTAAAAAAAAACTCGACCGACGAGACAACTCGACCCTCGTGACAACTCGACCTCCTGTGACAACTTATTTATCGTTATACCATGGAGGAAGCTTTTCCTTCCTCCATGGTTATACATGTAGAAGTGGATCATCGTTTTCCCTCGAAAAAAGACTGATCACTAGGCTTATTCTAGCACCCAGTATGGTTCATATTCTAGCACAAATTTAATCATTTCCCCCGTAATACACGCGCAGTAGTATGTAAAGGGGGTTCTGGCCACCACCCTATTTGTGGGCGTGATTTTGAGAAGAAATTGAAAAAAGGGGGTGGGGGTTGGTGGGTGATGACGTCATTAAAATTATTGAGAAGAATTTGAAAAAAAGGTGGGTGATGACGTCATCAAAAATTTTGATGACGCACGATCATTTAGATTAAAAAGTAGAGGTTTGATGTAGATTTTGATCCTATTTTAAATGTTAAAAAAAGATATTGGTTTTGATCGTTAAAAAATTGAAAAAACGAATTAAGAATATGTAGTATTATATTAAAAGAGGAGATGACGACGAAATATTTATCAAACGTAATTATTCCATGCAGATGGCAGATCAAGTGTTGTATACCTAGCGTTGGTGGGGATGTGTATTGCGCGCAACATCAATGGCGAATTCGACACGGGAAAAGTATACCACTTCCATGTCGAAAATGTAAAAATGGGACAAAAACAAAGACAAATATATGTACAAAATGCGGCAACGTATTAAAAATAAATAGTTTAAAGCGCGTTGAAGGGAGAGCTAGAAGAAATTATAATTTAGTGATGAAAGAGTTGGTTGAAAAAACAACTCGTTATTTATAATTTTAAAAAATTAAATAAACTAAAAATTTGAATTATACGGGGGAGGTTTATCGGACGTAATTACCCGCTCCGCCAATATTCGCGAAGCGGGTTTTTCATCGTATGATTTTTCTATCGTAAAGTTTACTTTAAATTCAAAAGTTCTTCTAAGAGTTTTTTTTCTTTTTTCTCTTTGTTGACGACGGGTTTGACGTCTTTTTGATTATCGTCGCCGACATTTTTAGGCGTAAATTTAGTTCTGATGTTTTCTTTCATTCGCGAGTATTTGTCTTGCTCTTGGCAGATTAAATGAAATTCTTCTTGACTTATAACACCGTCTTCGATCGCTTTTGAAACGTGGTTCTCGTGCGGTGTTGAGTTGACTTTCGGCTAAAACTCTAATCTCGTCGTGTTTTTTAGCTTTTTTAATAATTTATATTTCGCGTATCTGACGGCAAACGCCGCACCGCCCAGCCCCAAAGCCAGTCCTTCTAAGACGAATCCGATTGGCGCCGCTATAACGCTAGCGATACTGGCGATTCCGGTGGCTCCCGCTCCCATACACCCCAATTCCGCCATCGTTTCTACGATGGAACAAGTTTTGATGATTTTATTATATTTTTTATATGTTTTCTCGCGCTTGTTTCTCTCTTTTAAAATTTCTTTTTGAATGCCGTCGATTTTTTGTAAACGAAACGCGTTTACGTTTACATATTGAACATTGGATAAGCTTTCGTTGTTTCTGTAGAGACGCTCATTATTCTATTAATAATAAAAGATTAAAATTTTATTATTTTGAAAAATACAAAAATGGAAAAAGAAAAAAAAAATTATATCGAAACAGATTCCGGTGTTTACAGCACCGAAAAAAATTAGTTTCATATAGACTTTGGTATCATCACTAGAATTTAGAACGTAGTATAATACACATTCTAAATACCGCGGTTCATTTGAAAAAGAAAAGTTATCCCCTTCGGGAAAATAAATATGATTTCTATAAAAATCATCATCATTGACATCAAATTGGTCACTTTTCACTATAGAATAAGAATTATTTTCACCCATATTCATTTTAGCATATAATGAATAAAATAATGGGCGACTAATTAAAAAAATTATTTGATTTTGATACCAATATAGTTCAAAATCTTCGAAAGACCAAAAATCTATATTTCGTATAAGTTTACTCGGTTCAATGTCTCCAGTTTCTTCATAATTATATGAATTGGAAGAAAAATTTGGTGCACTATAATTACCGCTACCGCTTCTTCGACTAGGACCGTAAATACGCGCCATTTATAAATACAATATTTTTATTAAATTTCGAGATTACTACTTTTTATTTTCATATGGAAACAGATTCCGGTATTTACAGCACCAAAAAAGCTCACTCGTACAAAGACTTTTTTATATTGGGTTTTATAGCAAATTTCGTATTCTACATGCTGCGATTCTTCGTTGAAAGAAAATTTATTATTACGAGCGGGAGAAGGATTAAGTTCTACGTGGGGCACAAAATTACCCGTTACCAAATGCGAATGAAGACTTACGTCTTTTTATAAATTTGAAAAAAATTGAACAGTACGTTGGTGATTTATCGAATGTAAAAAAGGGTAGTTTAAACGCGCTGTGCCATCCGAGTTTAATGTCAACTTCTTCAAATAAATTTATTAAAGTTATCGTTTGTTGAATTTCATTTGAGTCTAAAAGTCCGTGACGTTGATAAATAACCGGACCGTAATTGCTCGATGTATCATTAGCAACGACGTCGACGATACCGCTTCTTCGACTAGGACCGTAAATACGCGCCATTTATATATTATTGCATTAACCCTAACTCCCTAAGCATTGTTACTGAACAATACAAATCCTTCAAAATCCTCCAACTGCTTTTGTTGTCTAGGGAGTTAGGGTTAATGGGGTTTTTTTTAAATTTAATTTCAAAGGTTAAAATAATCTGCATAGGCCGCCTACCGTGATTATTTATGTCTCTGCCGATCGAATCTTTAATTTGAAAACTCAATTCGTTTAAAGTGCCGCGTTTAAGATTTTTTCGCAACGGATTAGAATATTCCACCCACATACTTTCTCCCAACGATTTATCTTGCAGCGGAAAAACGTTTAAAATAGTACAAGGTTTACCGTCGAGAAAATTTTCGCTCGTAGAAATTTGATCGCAATGAATGTATATTATTTTAAAAGGTTGCAAATCAAGTTTTTTTTCCTTCGTGCTCTCCCGTATATAGATAATCATTTGAAAACCCGAGTAAATTAGCTAATCCCGCTGAAAATTTGATTTTTCGTTTTTGTTGAGTGACATTTATAAACGTTTTTCCGAATTTTTCATCGACGACGAACGTAATCCAAGGTGTTTTTTAAGACAATGTCGATAATTTCTTTTATGTTATAAAATCCGGGCTCTATAAACTCGACCTCTTCTTCTTCATCCTGTTCATTTCTTTCATTTATCCAGCTTTTCCATCGCCATATTCTTTCTTTTTTACGCACGTTATAGTAACCGACCCAAATGTTAATGCTATTTAAAGAAATGCCGAGTTTACCGTCTTGATTATCGATCGTATTATTTAACGAGATTGTATTATTAAAAAAAATTATTTCGATCGTATGATGCATTTTTATATTTAAAATTTATAATTTATAGTTGTAATAAAAATGTATAGTTATAATAAAAATGTCGAATCCACAAGCATTTCAGAGCAATTTATCGAAACGGTATCCGCAACGTGGGAATTTTACTCACGTTGAAATTTTTAGTGCGAGAGATTTAATGAATATGAATATTTACGTCAACAAAAATGGTTTTTTTAACGTAGAACTCTATAATCCGTTCGAAAAATACAAGTTACCTCACGCCGATAGCGACATGATCGTAAATCGATGGAAATACGATCAGAAGTTTTATCAAAATCAAATAAAGTTTGCGACGTGGTGCAGCACGACGGGTTGCGGCGTGAGTTATAAACATTTATTTCATTCGAATATGATGATTCGTATTTTTTTCAGGTTTCACGTTTATTATCAAATTAGACGAATACTCAAAGAAATGAGTTGTCCTGAACCTTCGGACGCAATTTGGAACGCGTTTGAAAACAATTATAGACACTGCCGCGTATAATGAAATATGTACAGAATTTCACGCATCGCCAGTTTCAAATTGGAGACAAAGAGTAGATTTAAACTCGGGAGGTTTAGGCACGGCTTATAGTTGGAAAAATAGTGCGTGGACCGCGGTACCGGGTAAAAACTATATTAATACGCGTTTCTTTAACGGAGAGTATCACGAAAATGTGAATATTATGAAATTTAACAGAGACGACGAATATCAGAAGATTTCTCTGGTTTTACGAGAGATCCTACGGTTCACTTGGATTATAAGGATCACATAGATTATATGAATATCGGTTATCTCGAGCAATCTCCCGAAACCGAACGAAGTTGGGTTAAATTTATACTCGAGTCTGAATTAGCTCAAGGCTTTGCGGATATCGGTACAGAACGAATCAACGATTCTATAAGAACGTACGTTTGGTCGATATTGGGTGCGCAAGCTCAAGTAAAAAGTGGAATTCTTACACCGGGTACCGGTTTAGGTGCAAAAAGAGAAGTTAAAAATAATATCGATGCTTCGATCGAATCTAAAGTAGATTTACAAAATTCTATCGATAGGTATTCGCAATCTCTAAAAGACACCAAATCGCAATTAAACTTTATGCTCCGATTTATTATACCTTTATACCATCCGACATGAATTATCAAATAGCTTCGATAGATGGATACAATAACTATCTTCAAATCGCAACGTCTGATTTATCGCTCGGTTCGAATTTAGACACGAATTTGACACTCGCTCCACCGCCATCCGATACATCATCATCTAAAGATACTCAACAACAACCAGTGAGCGACGATGATGATATAGATCAAAGCGATAATTTTACAGTAGGTACACCACTCGTTGTTAACCCTTTCATTACCAGCCAGTTATGTAAGAGAGTACCCTTCTTTACCACAGTAATTAGGAGCCCAATGTCACTTCAGCACCAGTGGGTTTTTCCACAATTTCATTGAAGTGCGCCCTCACTCTGCAGTAATAGACACTTTTTTTACATGTGTACTGTACATACAAAATGGCTCAGATATAATTATTTGTATGTTAAACTGATGGTAAAAATGAGTACACAAAGGGAGGAAAATATTGTGCAGATTTTTTAAGTGTAAAAGCAAAACAATGAAATATTTAGATAAGTATTTACACTGAAGAAAAGTAATACAAATGGGTGATATTTCATGCAAATACGGTACATGTATAAGATTTCTTTTCCATGTGAAAAACAATAACTTGGATGAGATTTTTGGGGATTTTTTGTTTTGTTTACTACTTGGAAATGAACCATTTACTTGTATTCAGTGTACATACATCACAATCCATGCTAACACCCCCCCCCCCACCCCCCCCCACCCCCAATTCAATGTTGGTTTGGACTGTAATCTGCGGCTTGTCCGACCTTTCCCCACATTGAATTGGAAAGTTAAACAAATAGTACAGATTTACAATCAAGTGATGTGGTATTTCTCAAAGCAAGGAACTATGCACATAGGTTGTGTACATTGTTTACGGATCATCTTCGTTTGTTTTCGCCTGCCTAATTTGCGGTTACTGCAAACAATGCAGTCGCGTTTCTTTCCATTGGGGTTTTTGCCAGGATAGTGCTGTTGCCCTGTCAACTCGATAGGAATAATCTCAACTGACTTGTTGCGTTACGTTCCCAACCCAACAGCAAGCCCTGTACAATCCCTATACGAAAATCAAGGTTACTGACATTTTTGTTCCCTGCTATGCTGGTGAATATTACTCTGCTATTGACAATACAGATATTCAGCATATGGAAAAAACCTCTTTTCCACCATTTCAAGCTTCTGTGTGTATGATTGTAGTACTGAAAACATTGGTCGGCAAGATCAGTTCCACCCATGTTTTTGTTGTAATCTTCAATACAATTGGGCTTCATAACATCACGAAATCCACTTGTGCTCTTATTACACCGAATTTGCGTTTTGGACAAATCGGTGTTGCCTACATTAGTTAAAAGTGTTACAGATTTTTTGTCTTGCCAAACGATACACAATTGCCCACCTTTCACCCAAAAAAATGGGTCATCTCCTTTCTTCCTTTTATGGTTTTTTGGGTTTGCGGCCTGGGGTATTCCCTGTGTAGTGTAACGAACAGTTCCACAACATCTGAATCCTAGTTTAGCAAGTTTAGCTAAAAGAGCTGGGCTAGTATAGTAATTATCACAATATATTACGTGTCCCTTATTCTCAGGTCCATGGACCAGATCAATGACGACTTTTCCTGCAACTGTTGGGTTTGGTGGATGGCAGTCTGACTTGGAATCTACATGTACGTCTGCATCATAAACAGTTTGGGTGTCGTCGGCTCCTGTGTACAGTTTCCAAGCACACGTGTATCCTGTTTTGGACTCGTTCAGGAGAATGCTTTAATACCCGTTTGATAGGTTTTTAGGCATGTACTGAACAAAACTTAAGCGTCCCTTGAATTTCAACATACTCTCGTCTGGAGACAGATTCTGCGCAGGGTTATACAGGTTGAGAAACTTCGGGACGAGGACTTCTATCAAGGGCCGAACTTTGGAAAGTTTGTCCCGTTTAGCCAAGGCTCTACGAGGAATTTGGTTATTTGAGATGTGGAGAAACCGACGAATTGAACTGAACCGATTACGGGACATGATCGACGGATAGAATGGGATGTGAAGAACTTCAGATGTCGACCAGTACATCTTGTATTGAGAGGATTTGTTTATGCCCATAGCAATGAGAAGTGCCACAAATGCCATCATTTCTGGAATGTTGGTTGGGTGCCAGGAGAATTGTTGATCAGGATTTGAGTCTATTGTTTGCTGCGCATAGCGATTAGTCTCGTCGACGAGCATATGCCACACGATTTGACAAAAATACAGCTTGAAGATCTCCACTGCCGACAGTGTGGCAAAGTCGCCGGTGGGGCCATGATTTCCAGTGAATTGTACAGTCCCACACTCATAATGGTCTCGTCGTTCCCAACCGGATCGGAAATCTAACTTTCCTGTCGTCCTCCTTGATCTCGGCCGGCTGTCTACCTTGGTAGGTAGGCTGCAACAGAAAAACAAGGCAAAGGAGGATTAATCTCGGTCCTTTGTAAATACAATATCTCAATGCTACTTTGCTGCATGTGCACAGGCCACAGGGGGTCATGCGCAAAATGAATATTGTGCTGAGAAAAGAAATATGGCAGCTTTCATCCACTCTCCAAAACTCGTTGTCGATAAATTTTCGTTTTAATGTGGGATTGTGAATGTGAATTCCCCCAACTTCTTGCATAATACGACTTACAAGGGCTTTTCGAATACGAGGGTATTCTTTTGGAAGCTTGAGACTAAGAGTGCATTTTCAGCCTGTTGACGCTAAACAGCACGACCGGCTATGGGTGGATGTTAAAATTTCTATGCTATATCTATACATCAACTTGCTGTTTCAATGAATACAAATATTACCCCAACAAATTACTAAAAATTGTACATTTTCACTTGACTTTTTTGACCCAGTCCAGGGGGTGGGGATTTGGTCAATCCTATTAAAGGGATCCATTTTCTAAATTTACATGATCAACTCCAACATTTGTTTCCCCTTGAGCATATAAAAAAATGCATCCAATATTTACGCTATAGCCTAGGAAAATAAGTGAATTACATTAATTTGCATTGGGCCAGGAAGAGTAACGTTAACTGTTACTACTATACTAGTGTTAGTTATTCAGTTTTACTGTGATTTAGGCCTACCTCTTGAACGAATTCCGCTGGAAGTTTTACTAATGTGCTGTCGTCATCCGTTACTTCGTCATCTGATTCTGAGCCACTGTCTGCCAAAATCTCAGCCAAAATGCCATCATTTATGTCCGTTTCCATCATGATTGCAACTAAAAACTGACCATTGTGGAAGCGAGTGGACGCTAGCACCGGGAACCGCAAAAGTGACGCACTTTTTCTTTTCATAAACTTTTATACACTTCATTCCTGTCAATAGAGGGCGCCAACCAAAAAAAACCACTCGAGCATTTTCAGGTGGTGAAGTAGCCGTGGTCGTCAAGGGCATGCCGATTCCCGGCACCTTTTAGAGCCCACGGGATCGAAGCGTATCACAACAAAGGCTCTTTTTAGAGCCCGTGGGATTGAAAGGGTTAATCAACCGTCTTTACCGACGATAGCTACTACATCAACGACAAAAACATCATCATTCGTAACCCAAGACGCTACTCACCAAGAAGAAAAAAACCATTAATTTTTGGTTTTGCGATTATTACCGGATTAGGCATTATGATTTACGAGTTGATAACGTCGCGCTAGAGCGATGAGTTTGTATATATGTTAAAATTAAAACTCCGACTCCGGTTAAAAACATCCACACGTGTTCCGCCGCCCATCCGACCACCGTTGAAATTGTCGTAAATAATCATTTTAATACCGATCCGAGGATACCGGGTAGAGAAGCCGCGATTGATAATCCGATTTTCTTTAACAGATTCGCTAAATTTGTTAAAGTTTTTTGTATCCACTCTTTTGCACCTCCGTCGCTCGGTTCGGGTTCGGGTTCAGGTTCGGGTTCGGGTGTAGACTCGGACGCTGCGGTTGTAGACACGGACGGTGAGATAGTCATAGAAACCGCCGTTAATACACTGACTACCGTTAAGCCTTGTTCTCTAAATAAAGTTTTAATTTTGTCACGCAACGTGACGTCTATTTTCATAATTTTTTTGATCGTTTCTTTAATTCTGTTGATTTGACTACGAAGAGCGTTATCTCGTGCATTTATTTCCGCTAAAAAAAACATGTTCTCTGTCTCGTAGATATTTCAGCTTTCGACATAGCCTTTCGGTTTCTACTTCATCTTCATCATCTCGATCTCGAGCGTTTACGTATATTGTTTCTCAACTTCGGAGATTTCTTCCGTGACTGCGTTCTTTTTAGCGATATGATTTAATAGATTACCTCGCGTCGTTTGTATGAGGTTATTGAGACCCATCACATCTCGCCACGGAATAATTAATTCCGTTTGAATTTCTTGGTCTCTTGAAAGAACGTTATTTGCTGTTTGGACGGCTTGGTCTACTTTTTCTGATATTTTTACGCGTTGTTCCGGTATAGATGGTAACTTTCGACTTGTTTCCGTTTGAGTTTCTTTATCTTCCGTTAATGGTGTTGTTGTCCCACTTAAAACATTTAAAAAAGCCTCGTCAACTTCTTCCGAGATTATTGTTGTTGGTATACCTTAAAGTTCGTTTATGAAATTTGAGCCGTTGTCTTTTTTGAGAGAAGATTTTGCTTTAAAAAATTCTAATTTTATTTTGTTTAATGTTAGTTAACCGTATTTGTTCACCGTCTTGTTTTATAAACCAAAGTATTGAGCGACTGTATCTAAATTTACTATAGTCTTTTTTTAAGGGTACGTATCCGCCTTGCTCGTAAAAATTATCAACAGCATCTTCTTTACTCGAGTAAAAATCTTCTCTACCGACATAACCTGACATGTCCCATCTCGGGTGTTGGTGTTAAAATCATCAATATTATCATCAATATACTCATCTTCATAATCTACGGGGTGATTATAAGCCGGATCCGCCTCCATATAATCGTACCTTCCATCCGCCATACTATTTACAATTACTTTTATCTTTTTTAAATAATTGATAAGTCGCGTACCCCGCTACCGTCATGCCTAAAACGATTATTAAAATTTCTCTCATTTTTTGATCTTCGCTAGGAACGTAATAATCTTCTAGTTTAGGTTCGTCGTTGTAAAAATCTTCCGCTAAATCGATTTGACTTCCGGTTTGGATATAATATTCGTTCAACGCGCTGTCTACGTCGTTAGAAATTTCTCGCGTTTTTTAGTATATTCGTCTCTATCTCTATTATATTGTTCCGTCGCTAAATTATGCCTCTCTTGTTTAATACCGCACCTCCTATCATCATTCCCAACGACACCATTTTTATAATTTATTTTTTATTTTTTATTTGTAAAAAATTAAAATAATGTTACGTAGTAAATATGAGTAATGCGTACAGAGACAAACTAAATCCATACAGAAAATTAAGAAAACCTTTAGGTATGAAAGGAATACGTCAAAAAGTTGTCATTACAAACAATCCGAGCACAATTACCGAAAATCAACTGTTGATGGTTCGTTTTCCAAATTTAGGAAAAGACGACGTCATCGTTCCGGATACGGTTAGATTAGCTTTTAATATCGATCTCGAATCTGCAAACGACGATGCAAGAACGATCGTAAATAATATAGGCAGAGCCATCGTAAAAAATATAACCATTAAAATGGAGGGAAATGAGGTGTTTTCTTTAGACGATGCGGATGTATTCAATTGTTTCAAAGACGAGTGGTTAACGAAAGAGCAACACGAAAATCTAGCGTACCAAGCAATCGAACGTCCTAATATAACTAGATTAAGAGTAAATGCCAGCGACGGTGTCCCCGCGGGTAACGGAGGAAAAGACAAAGCTATCGCGGATACTCTAAAAAATAGATATTATATTCCGCTCGATTTTGAATTATTGACCGATCATCAACCGTTTTTTCAATCTGGGATCGGGGATCGGCTAACCTACGAACTCGAGTTTAATAAATTTACTAAAGTTATCAAAAACTCGGACGACAATGCTAAATATATCATAAGCGGAATTTCTTTAGAATACGAAATCGTTAAACCGCATCTCGCGAAAACGATTAAAAATAAATATAGCGACAAGTTGACGATATTGTTTGATAGAGTTTTGAGACAAAGCGTACAGGCATGTTAAACAAACGCGAGACAACGTGGAATATAAATCTAAATACATCGGCAAAAAGCATGAAAGGAATATTGTTTTTATTCAAAGAGCCCGATGTAAAAGAAACGGGGAAATTGTATAATCCAAAAATCGATAAAGTTTCGATTACTATAGAAGGAGTTCCCAATCAACTCTACGCGCAAGGGATGCGCAGGTATCAACACTGGGAAGAAATTCAAAAATACTTTGGAGATTCGAAAAAAGAACACGCCATGCGAGTAACCAAAGCTTTAAATTTATCTAATGTGAAACAAGCCGATTATTTACTAGATAAATACGGTTTGTTTTTAGATATGAGAAGCATCGACGACAGCAAAATGCACGGAAGCGGAAGACGAGTACAAAACTTATCCGAAGGAATTACCATTCAAATGGATAAAGAAGCGGAAGATGCCGGTGTATTATACTGCTACACTTTTATCATCATGGACGCGGTACTCATTACCAAAAACGGACGATTTCATTCTGTGGAATATTAACATGTTGACTATTATTAAAAACCATGTTAAAAACTATGTTACCAAAATATCCGCACGCCGCGTTGATTTGCGGACAGACCGGATATGGAAAAACAGAATTTGTTTTAAATCTATTACAAAAAGAATATCGTAAATATTTTGAATATATCGTCGTATTATGCCCGACCGTCGCGGAAAATCTCGCTTATCAAAATAGAAAATGGATTTGGAACGACGAGCGAGTGTACGTCGACGATTTAAAAGATAATTTATCGTTAAACAAAGCGATAGAAATTTATAGCGACGTATTCAAAGGAGACGAGACGTTGTTTATCATCGACGACTGTAGCGCGAGTAAAGAATTGCAGTATAAAAACTACGATGAGAATAATAAATGTATGATCAACCAGTTGGCTTTTAGCGGAAGACACGTCAATCACAGCTGTTGGATTCTTTCACAAAAATATAACACCGTGTTGAAAGGTTTTAGAGAGCAACTAAAGTGGGTGTGTATATTTTATTGTAAAGATAGAGACTCGTTCGAAAATTGTCTTCGAGAAAATGATGTTATACCGACTAAAAAGTTGAGAACACAAATGCACGAAAAATTAAAACGAGTTAAACATAGCAAGTTAATTTTAAAAACGGATCAACCTACCAGTTACGAGATACTTGACCAGGTCGTACTAGGTGACTTACTAGGTCGTACTAGGTGACTTACTAGGTCGTAATAGGTTGTACTAGGAAAAACTTAACTAGGTGGCAGTAGGTGGCTTGACTAGGTCGTACTAGGTAACTTAACTAGGTTGTAGTAGGTGACTTAACTAGGTCGTTCTAGGTAACTTGACTAGGTCGTAATAGATTGCACTAGGTAACTTGACTAGGTTGTAGTAGGTGACTTGACTAGGTTGTACTAGGTAACTTGTTATATATTTTTTATAAATTTATTAAAAATATATAATTTATAGATCAATATTATTGTCGAATGTTTAGTTGTGTTTAGTATATTAACAACATTTTTGATAACTACTACACTTTGTGCTTTTATAAGAAAAGATGTTGAAGACGTTGCAAATGTTTTGCAATGCGTTGGAAATGATTTGACTCACATTGGAAATAATTTATTATAAGAAATTTATGGGAGAGACAAAATTTAAACGAAGCGTCGCAAAAAGCAACGCATATCAAAAATATTTGAGTATTAAATAAAATAAAATATATAGATAAATATGCTCGTTGAATGTTTAGTTGGATTTTCGGTGGAGTTGGATTTTTGGTTCATAAATATTCACACGTCGAAAAAGAAATTATAAAACCGTTATCAACAACGAAACAAATTTTTAATAAAATAATGAAAGAAGGTGAGAAATTTTTAAATGAGGAGCGAAATAAAATTAAATAAATTAATTTCTCGCATTATATATAATAATGGAAGAAGTTGAAAAATTTTTAAACGAAGAGCCAGCAACAAGTTGCGTTGAATCACTACCACCACCACTACCATCTAGTCAACGCAACGATCGTTTGTTAGCCGTCGTAGCTCGAGGAAACTCGAAGAAATATTTCGGTAAAGAGTATAGTATTAGTGAAATTGAAGCTTTAAATTTAGTCGAACAATCTGTTCTTGAAAATATATTGGCATTTTCCCAACAGTACGTTGCCATTGCTATACTTGGTGATTTCAACATAGATTTTAAGGTATCAACAAATAACTCCCATATACAATCATCCTCAGTACAACGTCTCCATAATATTTCCGATATTCTCAATTTACAGCAATTAGTTACATTCACCACTCGTGATGGAAATTCACCTACCAGTTCTGGCTCAGTTATAGATTTGTTATTTACCAACAGACCTGACTTATTTTCAATCGTTACCCAACATTCTGGTCTTGGTAACAGTGATCATAATGGTGTTTATTTTAACTTGTTAACCTCTCATGATCAAAAAACTATGAATAGGTCTTTTTACCAATATAATAAAGCTGATATCAATACTTTATGTGACACTCTTTGCATGGTGCCTTGGGACACCTGTTTTTCTTCAGACAACATTGATGTGGTATGGGATTATTTTAAAGACCTATTGTTTGCTGCTGTGAAAGATATTGTTCCTATTGCCAAATGTAAAGGTAGAAAGAAACATCCTTGGATTTCTGCAGATATCATTATTTTGTCTAAAAAGAAAAACAAAGCTTACAAAGCAGCTATCCGTAACAAGGATAATCATAATTTATGGAACAAATACAAAAAGCTTCGGAATGAGGTCAAATATTTAGTTAGACAATCATATTGTAGTTATATCAAGGACATGGCCATGAATTCTCCATCTAATCCTAAAAGGTTCTGGTCGTTTGTTAGTACCCAGCGTCGAAAGAGTACAATTACAAGTTTTCAAACTGAAAATGGCGTTATTAATGATCCGGTCAATATTGCTCAGAATTTCAACCTTATTTTCCAGAGAAACTTTAGTAGTGACTCTAACAATATCATTGATATCTCATGTGATCACACTTTTACTGATTTTCGTCTTTGTAACATTTCGACAACTCCGAGTGAAGTTAAACAACTCCTTTCTGAACTTAACATGCATAAATCTTGTGGTCCTGATGACATATCTCAATGTTGCTTAAACTAACTTTTGATAGTTTAGCCCAGCCATTAGCTAAACTTTTAACTTTTCGCTTGCCTCTGGTGTAGTTCCTCATGAATGGAAGCTAGCGAATGTTGTTCCATTATTTAAAACTGGTGATGCTCATGTTATGTCAAACTATAGACCCATCTCACTCTGTTCTGTTGTTGGTAAGATTCTTGAAAGGGTTGTATGTAAACATCTCATTAATCATATGTATAGAGGGGGGATGATCTCACCTACTCAACATGGGTTTTTGCCAAAGCGCTCCTGTGTTACTCAATTGACAACTCTTTATCATAGCTGGGCCAATGCACTTGATGTTCCGAAACCCTCCCGCATTGATGCCATATTTTTAGATTGGTCTAAAGCATTTGATCGTGTGAGTCATCAAGTTCTTTTGAACAAATTACATAAATATGGCGTTTGTGGTTCAATGTTGGACTGGTTTAAGTCTTATCTTACAAATAGGTCTCAACGGGTTTTGTTTATGGGATCATCATCTGACTGGGCTGCAGTTCATTCTGGTGTGCCACAGGGATCTATTCTTGGACCTTTACTTTTCAACATTTTTGCTTTTGATCTGCCATTTTGTGTTCAGTCGAATCTTCGTCAATATGCAGATGACACTGTTTTGTATAGAGTTATTAAAACTCAAGATGATGAAGTGACACTCCAGAATGATCTGCAGCACATAAACACCTGGTGTAATTTAAACTGTATGGCTTTAAACCCAAATAAATGTAAGCTAATGACTGTGACCCGTTCTAGAAATCCTGCTAAACCACTGTATAATATTGGTGATTACACTTTGGAAAATGTTGATAACTACAAATACCTTGGTGTTATTATTTCTAGGACTTGTTGAAAACCCATATTAGCAATGTTGCTTCAAAAGCCACAAGGCTAAATGGATTTATTGTTAGAGTAGTTAAAACTAGGGACCCTAAAATTCTTATTTCACTTTATCGCTCAATTAGCAGACCCATACTTGAGTATGCAGCCCCCGTCTGGTGCCCTGTCCTCACTACCCAGCAAGAAACGCTTGAGAAGGTACAAAGACGTTTCACCTGTTTTGTTTAGGCCTGCCGAGAAAGGCTTTAATTAATTCCAATAGTGAAATTGTGTATTCTGACAGGTGTGTCAAGTTGGGTCTTCCTTTAAACAATAGAATTCATTTCCTTTCAATTGTGTTTGCTATTAAATGTTTATATAATAAATTTGACATTCTATTGATCTAATCCATGTTAATCGTAGACATACTGAAATTATTAAGTTTTCTCATCAAATGGCAAGGTCCAATGCTGCTCATCATTCTCTTTTTTATAGATTCCCTAGATTATGGGAGGTGCTACCAACAGATGTTAAAGAAACAGTTATTTAGTTATTTATTTATCTTTATTTGTTAATTCACTTAGAAAACATTTATTAGTCCCTGGCCTAGCAGATGCCCTAACTCAAACTGTGTAGTATTTAAGTTTTTATATTTTTATTATAATATTATTTTTATATCTCAAAGTGTGCCTAAAGCCATTTATCGTTCTTTGTGTGATTCAATGTTTGTTTACTTCCTAAGTGGTAGTATCAGGAGATCAACTCGACAGTAATTTAGTTTACTTTTTTGTAATCCTACAGGGGTGCTACCTTTGTTTCTGTTTCAGTTAATCTAATGTAAATTTGTGTTTATTTGTTTTTTCTACCTGTGAAATCAATAAATGAAATGAAATGAAATGAAAATTATACGTACGATACGAAGCGAGATTAGGTCGCGAAATGATATCTTCGTTAGGCTCGTCGATTATAATTATTTACGCTAAAGCATTGGGATCGAGTTTAAACTTTGTCGATGTAATGGGATACGAGTTTACGATCGACGACGAGAATGAATTAATTACAGATTTAGAAAAAGACCCGCTCATTTCGAGTGCTCTTTCTTGCGTATTATGTGAAATATACTACAAGTACGGAATATTCTTAGCACCGATCGCAACAGCGCTAATTTCGGCGAAACATTTAAAAAGAAAAAATTATTGTCTAGATTATAAAGACGATGGAGATAGAGAAAACGGAAAAGACGTCAGTAGAGAAGCAAGCAAAGCCAGTAGAGATGAATCAAGTAACGAAAACACCGACTAAAATAAAAAATCCAAACAGAGTCGCAGCTGGTAAAAGACTCGCGGAACTTAATAAAAAAGAAAAAACAAAATTTAAAAAAGAAAGCGGTTGTTGAAGCAAACGTTACTAGCGTAGCTGACGTAAAAGAAGAATCTGCAGACAACGAAACAAACACGCTGTACATCGGACTAGGTGTAATAGTTTTAGTGGGTTTGTATATTATATTTACTCTAATCAAAACCACCACCACCCACAAAAACCTTCGAGCAACCACCACCGCCAAAAGTTGATGTAATCAAAAAAGAAGTTGATTTTTTTGAAATGGAATAAATAAAAAAAAAATTAAAAAAAATTGTCTTTACTATAAAATATGTCTTCAACAACAACAATGATAGATACGAACGGAATCGTAAATTCAGCTTATCACGGCGGTGTTATAGGAATTATAACCGTTATTTATAGCATGATCGCTAAAAGTGTTAAAATAAATCCACCCGATTTAGGATGTAAAGACGGTCTAAAACTCTCGGGTATGGTCGGGGCGGCGCTAATGACGCAAACGTGGCTGGTTCAACAGGGATTACCAAACAGTATTATGGCTATGAATTCTACTACTTAAAATATTTATAAAATAATAAATGGATAAACGCACGAGAACAAAACTCGAAAACGCTTATTATAGTCCGAAAAGATATCATAAAGGTCTAGGAGCGATCGAAAAATTAGCTCAAGAAACTGAAATTTCTAAAAGTACCGTATAACTCGACAGTGGATAAAAAAGCAAGCGCTGTGGCAAATTTATTTACCGTATCCTAAATACATTCCCAGACCGACCAGCTCAAACTCGATTCTAGAAAAACCAAACGAGGTTCATCAAGCGGATTTATTGTTTCTTCCTCACGATATAATCGGTAGCGGTAAAAATAAAAAAGTACGCGTTAACTATTTCAGACGAAGCCAGCAGGTACAAAGAAGCCGAACCGTTAATCGACAAAACTGCTGCGCAAGTCGGTAACGCATTCTAAAAAATTTATAAGCGCAGTTTATTAATCCTTGGCTGAAAATTTTAAAAGTCGATCCTGGAAAAGAATTTATGTTGAGCGTCAATGTTTTAATGAGTAAAATCACGTCAAGATACAGAGAGGCGAAGCCGGTAAACCATAGAGCGCAAGGTATAGTAGAACGATTCAACAGAACTTTAGCCGAACGATTGTTTTCACATCAATACGCGCAAGAAATAAAGCGACGAATGCTAGAAATAAAGAGTGGGTAAAAGATTACCGCTGGTCGTAAAGCTCTAAATAACGAAGAAACCAGACTCGTTAAATTAAAACCGAAAGATGCTATAAAATGAAACTCGTCGAGCAAAATTTAGCTTCGCCGGCTATTAAAAATCCAACGAAAAAAAAGAATCGTTTCGAACGCTTTAGTTAGATATTTATACGCGCCCGGTAAGCTGAAAAGGACACGAGACGTCGCGCGACGGATCCGATATGGTCCATTAAAATTTATAACATTAAATCATCTATGAAAGCTCAAAATCAGCCCATATTATATTATTTAGAATCGGGTCCCGCTCGTAGTTTTGTGAGAGAAGAATTACAAATTGTTCCATGAGATACTCCACCTAAAAAATTATAAAATTTAAGCAATTCTCGAAATCTTATGATGACCGTGTTGTAAAACGTTTATTCCATTTTGTAAAATATAAGTCTTTATATCGAACCCATTCAACGTTTTTTTATTCACGCTTATCGTGAATAATCTAATACCCTTATTTCTAATAAAATTCACAGAGTGATAAAGCGTTTCGTTTTGAAATAAAACTTGTTTAAAATCCTCAAATGTAATGTTCTTTTTCAAAACGTTCTTTTTTACACCTTTTGCCCTTTTTAGTTCTTCTTTACTCGATAAAAGTATCGAGTACATTTTTGATCTTAAACCTACATATTCGGAGATTGGAGTTCCAGATGTTTCGTCTTTAAACTTTCCAATCACTTTTTTATTCTCTTCCGAATACAAAAAACGATTTTTGTTAAAATTACTAAAATCGTACAAATCTTTGTCTTCTTCCATATCCTTATAAACGTCTCTCGTTTGAATCTCGAGTAATAAGCTGTCCGTATCCGTGTAAAGTAAATTACATTTATCGCCGTATTTCTTTTTTAAATGATTGTAATAAAAATCGTACATGAAAGCTTTAGATAATTCCAATATACTCATTCCGACGTATACGGGGCGGTTGAGTACGAGTTTAGTTTTGTGCATATGAATAGCCGCTTAATCGAAATCAAAAATCTTCTGCTCGGCAAATGTTGGTTTTCCAATTGCTCTAACCATACGTTTTCGTCTTTTCATCGTTTAAAACCCCTGCGGTGCATGGTCGCAATATAAATCACACTAACACATGATGGGACTCAATCATTTAGTACGTTTGAATAGCGTGTAAAACGTTTATATAGGGGTACACAATCCCTTCTCAAATGGTGTAAACAGACTTATTGAGTCCCTCTAGACCCAAGAAAACAATTTCAAGCCAAATATAAAGTTTTATATGGGTGCCAGCTCCATTAATCCCTTCAAAAAAAATGTTACCCAAAACCAATTTTTTGTGCACATTTTTTGCACTGCTGACATTCTATAGAGAAACCAAGAGATTCTATTTGTCTGGCCATTCTAATACCCACAACCAGACCTCAAAATAAACATCTCAGGTTGCCGGTATGTCTGGGCCATGAAAGCAAGTGGCAGGATGACTGATTACATTGATTACATCTGTACAGTTTCAATGGGTTTGTCAGCTGTCAAGGGGGCAGGGCCTTACTTTGAAAGCTGCACACCGGGTCAATGGTTCACCCAGGTTGAATTTTTTTACCACGTTATCAGGCACTGTATCAATAGAGAACTTATGCAAAGTGGCTGAATTTGAGTTTTCAATGACGTAGTAAACAACAAATTGTTTACAAACGGACTGAATGAAATAGCACCACGCAGCACCGCAGGAAATGAGATTCACGTTAACGTGATTTCGTACATTTTCCATCGTTTTTCCAAAGACCGCATTATTCATGAGTTTGTACAAGTCTTTTTCAAAATCAGACTTTGCATTTTTTCACAAATTCGTGTTTAAATCGATGTATGATTTCATCCACGGCGATTCGTCAAATTATAAAACACCATGAATTTTAGTTAGTTTCAAACCGAGTTGTAAATACAGCTGTACATTTTTATAATGAAGAACGTATTTCGTTTTGTTGCCTAAATTAGGAACTAATTTTTAACGTTTGAGCGGGTTTGTCACCTAATAGCTTCAGCTGATACGGAGATAACCATTGTTTGGAATTTCTTCATCGATTCTGGCGCGAGGATAACCGCTGTGAGAATCGTGTAATTCTTTAGGATATTCTAATCCACTTCTAAAATGTATCCTTCCATATTTTAATCCTTTTCCTTTTTTTTCCATTGAGACTGTCAATTTGATTTTTAGTCAACCATTTAAATTTACCCGTTGGAAGACGTTGACTCATCGCCCAACCGTATAAAATTATTCGCGTCTAAATATTGTATATAACTCGAAGGTTTTAATGAATCGTAATCTGGTAAGTATTTATTGTTTGCTTTAGCGTATCTCTGACTTACCATCGATATTCCTCCTCTCAAACCTTTTTCTATAAATAAATACATATTGTAATCAGTCAACAACTCTAAATTTATTTTAGAGTTTCAATAAAGCGTCCCAACTCAAGCCAGGACCCGTGTAATATTGAGCCGGATCTAAACCGTAGTGTTTCATGCATGTTGTACGAAAATTTTCAAACACGTCGGCCAATAACAAAGTATCGGTACGCACGTACAAATCGTGATAATCGCCTAAATTGTTACATTCGAATGTATTCCAAACGTCCTTTGCGTGCTCGTACTCTTCATCCGTAATGTGTTTGTCGTTCAAACTACTATAATAAAAAGCTTCTTTTGGAGGAAGACTCGTTTCTTCAAACCGTTCGAAAGAGTCCATGTACTCGTAGGGATAAATACCCTTTTGTAAAAGAAGTTTAACTTTATTCGGATCTGATTCAAACTTTTTTGTAATAGGGAAAGAATCGCTCGATTTAACGAGTTTATCGAGCGAAGCGTTTACAAATTGCAAGCTATCGATAAAACGCAGTTGCCCGATTAAGAAAGAAATGTACTTTTCCATATTGTTAGGGATACAACTTAAATCTCCTTTTGTTTGACTCCTGCTGCTTGCATGATTAAACCCAGAGTCGTATCCTCGCAAATTATGAACTACGACCGGGATAAACGTTTTACCAGGTTTTAAACTCAGTTTTAAATTACATTTATTATGAGCCGCGCCTCTATATTTTCCGGTAACGTGACAATGATCTCTAACTTTTTAAAAAGATTTCTTTAATTCTTCTACATTTTTACACCAATTACACTCACCCTCGCAATAATGCGTAGAATCTTTTTTACAAGCCCAACATCGACACTCGTCGTTGGCGTAGCAAAAATCTTTTTCGCATAGCCAACACTCGCTAGCGTTTTTAAAATTTTCACATCGTCTTGTGTCATAATAATATCTTTAGGGTTTTCAAACGTCTCATTGATGCTTTTACTTCTTTTGTAATTCGTTTAAAAAATGTTTTGCGGCATCTTTTCCTCGGTATGGTGGCGGTGCTGAAATTATTTCACCGTCGCATCGCACAGTCACGTACGAATAGCCGCAAGCTATATGTTCTTGGATTTTTAGTATTAGTTGTACTTGTGTCGTTAATCTTTTCTAGATTTGCTTCAAAGTCTGTGTATATACCAAAGGAACTTTCATCTTTCTATTGAAATTTTTAAATTTCAATGTATCGTTTTTGACTCCTTTTCTGGCATCTCGATACGAACCGCTCTGACGGCTATGCCCCTACATTCGCCAATGTGAGCTTGAAGCAAAATCTTCTCTGCTGTAACTGTACATGCAACGATCGCAAAAGTGTTTACGTTCTTTATGCTTCGTTTGATCATAAAGTAATTTACTAAATCCTTGATCCAAACGTAGTGAGATTTAGTTTTCTTTTCCTCTTTGTGAATCAATAACAAATTTATACGTTTCATATCCCAAGGCTGCTTACTAATTTGAAAAGGTACGACTGATTTTCCTTCGCAACCAAAAACGTTTATGGCCAAATTGCTTTGTATCTCGACTTTCCGATCTGACTGATTGGCGTTGGAGTGTCGATCCCATCAAATTTAAACCGTCCTTTTCGGTATCTAAATGTTTTATCTGAATGATTTTAGCGGAAAAGAGCGGAACGAATTGCCCATCGCAAACAGTTATCATCTTTGTTTTTACGTTGATGCATGCCTTTTTGTTTTTATGTACTTTTTCTAACTCGATATAAGAACCACCCTAAAGGTCTATATCTTGAAATTGTAATACTCATTGACATAATACGATCTAACACCCATCCACAACCGTTGTTCGTACTTCTTTCTAAAACCTCGTTAATTTCAGCAAAGCCCTAGATAATTCATCTTCGATATCGTTCATATTTAAAGGCACCTGGCACTGGTATTTTGTCCAAATGTAGCTTTTGTCATAAATATATACATTTTTATGAGGAATGTGAATAAACAAGTAACTAAGGTTACAGAAATAGTCGTTTTATTGTATTTACGACTTTAGAATAGGCCCCCTTTACATTGACACATGGTGGCGCTGTTCGACGTCATTCGAGGCAGGGATATTTGAAGAGAAATGTGGTCTGGACACATTGGTCATTGCACCATAGTCTATACACAACTGTCAAGTCTGTCATGAACTGCCAGCACACATACTTACAAAATGTATGCCTAACCTGTAACCTAGTTTCAGATGAAACGACAACGTAAAACAAGGCCCAAGGGGAAGCATGCAAGTTTTCACGATATAGGTGCAGCAATGCCGTTAGTGCTACGAAAACGGTACCTACACTGACTATAACGTTACATGTACATGTATAAAGAGAACACAACATGCACTTCAAAAGTTCAAACTTACACGGATTTTTTTTCACGTTTGGCAAATGCTCCTGTAGGTTTGTCACGTCTTTCGGGTTTCTTGATTTCCCACCAACTGGGAATATGGTTGATGGCGTCATGTTTCAGAATTACTTTTTTTTGTCATGTCAAATGTGTGGTACATCCCGGATTCGAAACACGACGGCTCGAAGTGGTCACCGTGCATAGCGCTGAAAACGACGTCGGAACGGACCACTTGCCCTCGTTATCCTGACTTTCGCTGCCCATAACCGCCTATATTTGGGATCAGCTGGAAACAGATGCAGGCTGACCCATCTTTAGTTGTTTTGTTGCATCCAGCAGCAATACACCTGGTCGGCATTGCTGGGAAAATGCCGGAAAAATGCCTTTTTATAACAAACCAAACCACACGTGTAAACACAGGCACTCGAGGGCGTCGAGGGGGTCGATGTTCCATCAGCGGCGAATCCTTCCTCGAATGACGTCACAAAAAGGGATGGGCGGAGTCACCCTCCAAAACAACTTCATATTGTTTTTAAACATATAAATCCTGACAAATAATCACTCAAACAATTTGTTTATTGTTAATACACATATACTTTATTGTTTAAATCAAATAAAACCTATTGCCAGGTGCCTTTAATAAAACTATTTGATTATTATTATGAAAATGAAGCTCTGAATAAACAACTGTACCATCATCACGATTTCTACGCAATCCCCTAATACGCGTGTATATCATAAACTTTATCTCACTCAAATTCTTGCGAGTCTAAAGACAACCTTTCGATAATCTTTGGCTTAACCGCGTCATAAAACATGTTTAAATCTTATTTTTGATGTGACCGCCTGGTACGGTCATCGTTCGCCGTCGTAAAAATCTTCCACCGTCGATGGGTGGTTCATCAAATTCTAAAACTCATCACTGTAAACCTTCTAGTGGCGAGATAATAATCTTTTTGGTGTACCTTCCTCCTCGCCCATGCTGCCCCTCTTCACCCACGAGAGCTACAAGTTCATCAAAGTTTAATTTTAGACAATGGTTTCACTCTTTCTGCCTTTTTTATATCTTTTGCTACACCCTCGTAATAAGACTCTTATTAATCTCTACCCGTTCTCCCGTCTCGTATTACAAAAATAGGTGTGTTCTCTAACAAATTCTTTTTTTTCCAATTCTCTCCAATGTCCAATCTCGATAACATTATTTCGTCGTCATCTCCTCTTTAATATAATACTACATATTCTTAATTCGTTTTTCAATTTTTACGATCAAACCAATATCTTTTTAACATTTAAAATAGGATCAAAATCTACATCAAACCTCTACTTTTTTAATTTCTAAATGATCGTGGCGTCTCATCAAAATTTTTGATGACGTCATCACCCCAACTGCTTTTTCAAATTCTTCTCAATAATTTTAATGACGTCATCTTACCCACTGACCCCCACCCCTTTTTTCAATTTCTTTTCTCAAAAAATCATACACCCACAAATGGGGTGGTGGCCAGAAGCCACCCCTTTTTACATACTACTCGCGCTGTGGAAATTAGTTTTTATGCACTTGAAGTTTAACGTTACTAGTTAATTCATGCGACGGTGCGTTTTTCCTTCCTCCGTGCTTTACTCCCAGACGACGACGCGTGTAACGCCGTTCTTGCCGAACTTTTAATGTTGTGCATGTAATTAGTCCGGGCGTCGGGCATATGTGATTCATAAAATATACAATGGGAAAAGATTTGGGATATATTTAACTCTTTGGGATATCCTTTTAGAATGTAGTAAATACTATAGTAAATATACCTAATCCCTGGAAAATATCATGTTAAATAATTCAAATAATACAATATAAAAGGCCTATAAAATCAACGACAATATATTAGGTAAAATCATAAAATTAGACCCTACACATTTTTTAAAACGATGTTCATGCTTTTTCTCCCCTGCTGTGGACGGTACTAATGCGAGATATAAAATTATAGATTTAAAATTATTTTTAAAAATTATTACAGTAGAACGTGTTTACCGATAATTTCCTGAATCGGAAACATCCCTTGATTTCCAGCTTACAGTAGCGGGAAAAACAAAATCTTTGAATTCAGATATTAGAGTTTGTCATGAAACAAAACTCTGGGTGTTCGGCCGGGGTTTTGAGAAGTATGTAAAAGTCAAGCTAATGTTAACACAAAACATCAAAAGAGCTTTTATCTACATTTGATTTGAAATTGCGGTTTTAGACAGTAAGTGAGAACAAATAAGGTCAGTACTAATTTTAAAAAATACCAAGTTAAAAATACATCAACAGTTCTCATATATTTACCTTTTGACTTTGCATCATGGCTATCTTTACTCTTTTGAAGAAAGTGGCGTTTCTCATTTAACAAACGACAGAGGGCCAAAGCGACATGCCCGTATCCGTATCATTATGTTTTTACGTTTACAATGGTGTGTATTTGTTACCTCTATATTAAAAACAACTTGTAGCATCCACAATTCCCCAATGTAAAATTTTAACTAAAATAATCGTAGACTTCCACAGGCAATTGGAACTGAAAAATGGAACCCGTAATGACAGGTACGGTCGGGTAATCCGCACCCGGTACAGCCTTTGAGTTTGTGAAGAAAGCATTCGTGGGGAGGATATAACTGATATTATGGTGTACATATACAGTACTCATAATAGTATTTTGTGATTTAAAAGAGAGAATTACTTTTTAGGTGTTCGAGCGACAGCGCGTTGTCACACCTCGTGTTATTGTTCGTTTCTTCTTCTTCTTCTTCTTCTTCTTCTTCTTCTTCTTCTTCTTCTTCTTCTTCTTCTTCTTTCTTTCTCTTCTTCTTCTTCCTCTTCTTCTTCTTCTTCCTTTGTAGGTCACGTTTCTTGATCGAGCTCCGGAGTAAGTAAGTAGATTTTGTAGCTTCTTTAACCTTTGTATGTGGTCACAGTTTTTATATTATCTTATTTAGTATTTATCATAGAACCTGCAAGACCATCCTCAAACCGTCGGGTTCTATAATTGTAGTGTATTTACTGGTATTTCGTTTAATTTGCTATTTTCGTTGGCCCCCTGGCTGGTCACCTATGACCAGTCAAGCATCACCAATTGAAAGGGGTCAGCCAAAAGTGAGCACGGCTGGCCCTGCGAAACCCATTGTTCAGGACATGAGTGAGCCTTATCGCGTCACCAGGAACAATGGCGTCTCTTTCAATGTGCTGGATAAGGTATTCTGTACAAAACATACGTATCGCATTTACTGCACATATACCCCCAAAGAAGTGATTTTGGCTCTGAATATCAAATGGCTGAACTCGCAATCTACCTAAACTCTGAGAGGGAGGTAATTCAACGCTGTTCAGAAAGGTTTAGGTATACGGTGACCCCTTTTCAGCTCACTTGATCCCCTGTTCGCCCCACAACTCGTCTCATACTATCTAATGTTTATCCTGAAATACCAAACTCGGTCCCCTGTCAGCAACATTTTCTTTGTAAAGTAGTGAAACAAGTTCGACCCATTCCCTGGGATTCAAAAATAAAGAATTAACCCACATTATGAGCTTCAGAAGACAAAGGCATGGTTCTTTAAACCAAATATCATCCCTCCCGACACATTAATTTCTCTTATTTTGCAAATGTCAATTATCGTGTCTTCTATCTACGGAGTCAGTGCGGTGTTTTAATTGTGGGGAGTTTGGACACATCAGCCGCTCCCGCAAAACACAAAACTCCGATAAATGACACGAAAATGATGACACAACCTCCAACCCCCTAAACTCCACCACCACTGATCTTTTTGCATAATAAGAAATCAGACCCTAAACATCCTCCCCAAACGGTCGAAACCCAACCCGCTCTGATTCCTGCTGCCGCTACGACTGCGCGTCGTCCTGCGTCTGACGGCCGGACGCGGGCCTGGGCGAGCCCGCGCGTCCGATGCGCCTGCTCGGCGCCGCCCGATCTTCCATCGGGTGAGGTGAGGTGTCAGACCTGGGGCCGTCTCTCTCCTCCGCTGGAAACTCCAAGGAGTCCCTCGGCGGGAGCGGGTGACAGTGGCGCGCCGAGTGAGCAGCACAGATCGGGCCACCCCCTCTCCTCACGCCTGGGTGCTTCCCTTCCCAACCATCCACCCAAATCCCACACCAATAAACAATTCTCTGTGGGGCTCGCCACCTGCACCCACGAGAAGTTTTTCTGATGTTGTTTTCAAAAGGAAAACAGATAACCTGCTGCAACTTCTTCTTCGACTTCGACCTCCAAAGTTCGCCTAATCACACTAAAATCACCATCCCCACCCAAAGCTTGGCAAGGGTGTCGAGCCCCATGACGAGCAATTCCCCCTCCCTCTCCCAAGCTCTAGATTCCCCAGACCTCTTCCCCTCCCTACTCCATCCTCCACCACAATGGAACAAAACATCTGACACTTAATTCCATGGGGATGATACTCAGACAGACGATGATCTCCTGATGAGCATATTCCCATCTCCAAAGGCCCTCCTTCTGAAACTGAAATTATTAATTACACTCTGTCTTCTGTAAAGCCTGTAAATTACCTGCAAAATAGTTGCTGTGAAAAATCTCACAGCAATATCCCCGGTCTAGTAAAACAATTAAACCCTTACGCAAACAATCCCCTGCTCAATAAAACATGCAGCAGAGGATCCAGAAACTGTAAAACTCTAACAAATAAAAGTTGTTCTCCTTTTCTCTGTCTTTCTATTCATTAGTGTATTTCTTTTTGTTTTCATTATGTGCCCATAACTCTGCTTTGTTTGCCCTTTATGATGGCGCTGTCGCCTGTCAATTTTAAACACCGGAGGCTGTTCTGCGCCCACTCTGGAACGCCCTCTTTCAAGCTTAGTGGGAAAAAAATTATATTTCTAACCCATATTGTTCTTTTTACAAGAAACGTACACGTTAACGACCAAAAATACTTGCTGGAACCCCTTCAGGGCCCATATCACCTTTTTGCTCCTCCTGGGCCCTACTCGAGGCTCGGGAGTCACTACTTTAACAAAAATACATATTATTCTTTCTTCAGTGCCGTTTTGATGGCTATATTTTGTACTCAAAATTAATTAATTGAAAACATTACTTATCATATTTATAATACTTTTATTCCGCAGAATGACCAAAATGCCATTAATGCTATTATTTCCTTGGGGACCATTGTTCCAGCTGCGGTGACGGTATCATCATAATTGAGGGTGACTTTTAATTTGTACCGATAACCCGCCATTGATCGTCTGTGTATGCCCACCGAACGCCGATATAAAGTGTCATGGCTCCCAAAAGACGCTGTCAATGGATTGTCTTTATGATGCCTGGCGCAGACTGAAACGATGATTAGAAAATTCACCTTGCTGAAACAATCCCTCCCAGCGTGTGTGGCGTCGAAATCCAGGCTGGATCGTTTTTATCATTCAGTATTATGTCATCCATTCAAACATGTCGTATTGTTCCCTGTTCTTTTGGTCCGGACCACTCTGCGGTCACTCCTTGTTATTAAACTCCTCCCAAAAATCGAAGGCGCGCCTAGCTGGCATTTTAATAACTCTCATCACATAAATATTATTGTAATATTATAACGCACCTTTTGGACAGATTGGGAAAGCAAAAAGTGCGACTTCCCCAGTCTCGCTTCATGGGTGGACTGGAAAGTCGCATTAATAAATTCTTAAGTCAAAATGCATGGCTCCAAAAATCGCTGTCGAAAAACGACATCTTTTCTAGAATTAAACCAAAAATTGATGAATCCCAGTCTGCGCCAGACTTAACCGCTCAAAACTAGAGATACCTTAAGCCGAACAAGAACACTTAAATTATCTTTCCTAAAATCGAAGAATAGGCGCCTCGTCAGATCTCGTTTTAAAACATACAAATGAGACTGACCTGTGTGCTCCACGTATTTCTTCAATCTTGAGAAATCAAATTTTCTAAAATATTTCCCATATCCGTCTCCCTTCTGGTCTTGTCTCCGAAGACTCAGGTGATATAAAAGCGCATCCGCGACTTTTATAAAACACTTTACAGCCGAGTTCAACCGACGAGTGCCCTCGATTACTTAATATTAACTTGATGTAACTAAACTAGACTCGGTGATGCAGAGGACCCTTTGATAGTCCTCTGTCTCGAAGAACTTAACCTCATGTCAAGCAACTTGGCAAAGACAAAAAAGTTCCCCGCTTGACGGACTCACATCCGAATTTTCTATTTTTCGCCTTATTAAAAGATGACTCTTTCTCGTTCTGCAACCTCTATATGTTCTGGGTCTTTACTCATTCTTTTTCGTAGAGCTGTCATCACTCAGTTTCCCTAAGAAGGAGACTTGGCCGACATCGCAAATTAAGCCCTGTCTCCCTTCTAAACACTGATTATAAAAATCTTGTTGCCGTTTGGCCCAACAGGCTGAAACAATCCATTGGCAGCGTCAACAAAGAAGACCAAAGTTATTATGTCCTGTGACGTTCGATTTATGATAACATAATCTCATTCGAGACATAATTTTCTACTCCAACCTAAATGACGTTCTCTAGCCGTGATCAACTCGATCAGAAGAAAGCCTTCGATAATGTTGATCACGGCTATCTTTTTGCCAATGAGAGTCATGGGCTTCAAAAGCCTGTTTTATTTCTATTCACAAATTTTCAGGAATAAAAGCCGGAGAGGCCTTTAGAAGTAGCCTCTTGATCAACCCTTTTCAGCCTAGAAAAAGGGATACGTCAGATGCTTTACTCGCCTACTTTGAGCAATCGCTATCGTATTTTTATCAACGTCTTAAGAACAAAATTAATTAATGTTAGTTTTCATCTCCTGAGCACTAAATTTCGTGGCAGATGTGTCCATTTCGGGTCACCCCGATTCGGGCTCAAAGAGGTGGAAGGGAAAGTGGGCAGCCTTCAGTCGGGCCTCGCTGCACGTTTTAAACACACAAAAGTCCTGTGTCTGTAGGGCTGGCCCTGGACCAGACAAAACGACAAACCATCAACTTCTCCTGGGAATATTGAGGCCCCCTTTCTAGGGGGTTCTTAGGAACACAAACAATTACTTTAAACAAAACTGAGGAAAATGTAAAGACAAAATTTAAATAAAACTCTCTCTTCTTGGTCTAGACTTTCCGCCTAATTTCATTCACAAGGGTAAATTATCATGTTTAATCAGCCTGCCGCTTCTCAAAACGTTCACTGTTCATTGTTTCTCCTCCCGGAAAATGTCCTATGAACTCCAGAACATTCTTGTCGATTTCGTCTGGTCTAATAAACGATACTATTTAAAAAACAAGTTCTTTCAAAAAACCTGACAGGAGGGATGGGTCTGCATGCCTAAGCACGCATTCTCACTTTAGATTCACCACCATCCAGCGTTTTCTTTAACCTATGCTCCCATCCCGCCTTTTTCGTTTCATTTTCAAACAATATATAAAAACCGTTTACTAATAGCTCTTCCTTTGAAAACTGATCCAAATTTTATACCAGGCTCCCTGTTTATTACATAGTGAGAGATTTTATGCTTGATTTGCGTCCGGAGCTCGCATCGAAACGCAACCAGTCTCTATCAACCATGTCCCAAATTTACCCTTAAATAGCCAATTTGCTAGTTTTACAGCTGATGGTGATGTGTTCTCCTGTGCGGCTGTTATGCGGGATCAAACTCGTTCGTCATCTCCTGGATTTCAACACCGCCGCTGGATCTGGACCTGAACTTCCACGCTTTCTTTTCAAGGACTTCCCGTCCCCTCCTTCGTCTTCATAATCCGACAAGGCGTCAACATCTGACATTAATCCAAAAACTTTCTCTGCTTCCTAATGAAGTGGGATGTCGTCTGCTCTTTTTCAACTTCAAAACATCTCCTTTGCCCTGACTCCAGTCATCTCAATTCCACCAGACTGAAAATGGACTCTGCAACCCATCCCAAAAAATTCTACATTTTCTAAATAAAGGAATCAACTCTGAATCTTCTTCTTCGCTCATACACTGGTATTGGCTTTCAACTCTTCAACTAAACTTCAATGGGAACAGTCTATCAACTACCAACTTCTAAAAGGAGGGTGACGTACAGTTTAAACTGTTTCATACCTCTACCTCCCCTGCTGTCCTCCATCATCTAAATCCGACATCTCTTCTTCCTGCGGATGGTGCGGAGAGAAGGCCGATCCATCATCTATTTATTTTTGTGCCCAGCAACACAGCCCGCCCTCAGTCTTCACATTCACCCTCAAACTGCCTCTGCCGTCTCTTCAACTCAATCTCGATATCTACTGGCACTGATTCCGCACGCTGTTGGTCGCAGCAGGGAGGCAGTTCACCTTGCCAATTTCCTCATCACCAGTTGTAAAAACATAATTTAATGCTATTTATAGGACATCCCTGTTTTTTCGACCTCTTATCATCTGGCAGCACGCTGAAAATAAACTTCCTTGAATTACCATAATTTATGCAACGACCTTAATACTTTTCTTAAAAATGGTCCCAAATAGCCTTTGCTTTTTGATAATGATATTTTGACATGGTTGATTCAACTGACCCTCTCGGTCCATTCTTTTCCTGTTTGATCTAATTTTAGAAACAGCTACTCCAATCTCTCTCTGATTGGGGCAAGGCCCAAGCACTGTCTACTAGGGGGTTGTCCTCTTCCTTTCCCCTTTTTCTTTCTTTCTCTTTAGATGCTGGAGGGGTTTAAGACCCACCAGTAATGCCAGTATTCAACACACCAGATCCAGCCTGTTTAAAATGGCAGTCAGCCTTTATAGAGGAGCCCTTCTTCTTCCTTTCTTCCTTTCTTCATCAACCTTTGTTTATTGTCGATGATTTATAAATGTATTTTGTTTTGCATTTACAAATGTTTTATTGTGTTTACCTGTGTTAACAATGTAAACCTGAATCTAGTTTTAGTTACAGGTATTGCATAATTACCACCTTTTGCTAAACATTGTTTACTATTCTTTTATTTGTACATTTTGTATTGTTTTCTTGTTTTGTAACAAAGTTTTGAAAAGTCAAAAAGTCGTCTTCTTTCTTCTTTCTCTTCTTCTTCTTCTTCTTCTTCTTCTTCTTTCTTCTTCTTCTTCTTCTTCCTTCTTCTTCTTCTTTCCTTTTTCTTCTTCTTCTTTCTTCTTCTTCTTCTTCTTCTTCTTCTTCTTTCTTCTTTCTCTTCCATTCTCTTGTGCAAGAGGACTTGCCCAGAGATAAAACATAGTTGCAGGAGTTCACAGAACCTAAACTTGAATACATAGTTAGACCTATTTCAAAAAATTATATCTCATGAACCATACAAAATATATTTCTCACAAATTTTAAAATTGTTCAAGAGATCTTGAATTATGTGATTTTTTCTACAGACGTGACCCACCTGATCTTCCTTCCGGTTGAAACTGCTGGAATATTGCAAAATGATATCTCATGAACCACAGAAGATATTTCACAATCTTTGCATCATCTGAAAAGATCTTTCTGCACACATTTCGTACACAGACATGACCCAATTTGACCTCTCCTTCCGGCTCTAGTATGGAAGTTTATGAACAACTATCTGTGAAGTAGGCCCATCTCTTTATGCACAGCCTATTTCGCGTGAACGGCCTTGAAGTTCTCTCGCACAGATTAAGAGACATAGTGATACACTTTACATGCCTCAGCCCATTCACTGTACACTGTGGTATCTACCGAAATATAATACATTACGTTTCTGTCACAGCACCTTCGTGTCCCACACAGTTTATATAGGTAATTTCACTATCGTTGTCCTTTATTCTGAGCTGTCATTTTTGTAACACAGTTTTGGAATTGTTAACGCTTAATTTAAATCTAAGAGTGAATTCTAACAGATTGTTTTTTGCCATTCATGAAATATGATGTTTCCCACATCTTTTCGCGATTGATGCAGCCAAATTTAACAGTCATCGATGCGCAGAGGATTATTTAAAGAATTTATTTTTGCTTTCGTTTATGGGCAATCAATTTTCGTGGTAAGAGTTTTCCAATGCGCCATTGACAAAGGTTTTCAGCACTGGAGTTAATTTCCTAAATACAAATTCAATTAATTTTTGATTTTGAGACAAGAGATCCAGATCTTCTTTTTAACTTAAGTGCTTCTTTATTTCCTTTCTTTTATTATTTTATCAACTTAATTAAATTAAAATTTTTGCAAATGGAATAATGTGTATAGTTTTAAACGAAAAACATCAACAACTTCCCACAATGATTGTTTAATAAACCAATATGGAAGAAAAGCGTTCAGAACAACAAAAATTATCCCAAATATTGTTGGTTGTTTATTTTTAAATATTGGTTTTGGCTAGCTGCTAGCAAATTTCTAAATGGTTAGTGCAGGTTTCTTTTATTTTAATTTATGCACAACCAAATGATATGTTTTATTATATTTTTAGTCTTTGATATATATCCAAAAACAGCAAAAATAAGTAAACAAATAAAATCATTAAGGCCTAAACATGTTAAAGCATTATTGTAGGTCAGGTAAAAGGTTTGTTTTCATTCATAAAGTGACTAGTGACTTTTCCAAAAACAACATGACATCATCACAGATCACAGCGCCCTCATCTCAGAAATTGAACCAAACTATTAATGTTATTTGTCATGATCATGAAGAAGAAGAATTGTGTCATTATGGACTGTTATCGATAGCTTAGTGTTGATGTTTCAGATAATTAATGCCAGCTCGTGTACAATCCTTCTTCACCCATTTTACACCAGTCAAAGTTTATTATTGTTACACTTTTAGACTTTCGTCTACACAGCTGAGACTGAGTGGTGCTGATGATGACTGTGTCGGTAATGTGCCCAGGAAGTGTTTGAGGATCACGTGCCTCTATCATGCACATCGTGATTGGACAGATTTCCGTTGTAACAAATTCTTATTGGCTATCTGATTGCTCATGAATATATGTTCATTATGTTACATTCTCATTGTTATACCTTGTCTGTAATGAAACGTAGGAGCTCTGTAAACCATGAAAATGGACTGTATAATAATCTGTAAATGTATTTGTACAGCCAAACATAGTTGCAGAGTTCAAAGAACCTTCAAACTCAACAAATAGTGACCTTAACATATAGTTCCAGGTAACGTTAGACCTCATGGTGAGTTCATCTAATGAATTATTACGCATCAATTATAATTAAAAATAATATATTTTATCTCGTGAACTAATAATAGATACTTTCTTGATTCCTTCATAATCATACAGAACATGGAGGACTCGACATTTGATACAACGTTTTAGTACGTGTTTGATTGTGTTGATACAACGTTTTAGTATTGCATTGATTAAAGGTTGTAGAAATTTGTCTTGATTTGCTTAGGCTACTTGAGAATGGGGGTAATTTTATTTTAATAATTCCCCATTCTCATGACTATTATTAAATATGTATTTGTTGTTCTCTCTGAAGATGCTGGAAGAAGCAAGGTTATACATTGATGAAAGTTGATCCAATTCCTGGCATTGTTCACAACGAAGAGTCACTGAATGAAGCCATCATTCTGATGGGGTAATTGAGTGGATCACTTGATGTAGATATTGATCCATCAGCCAGAGCCACAGACGAGCACCAAGTCAACAGCCCAAGGCAATTTTTTTTAATATAGTGTTGCGGTGAAGGAGACGAATAATGAGAGGGGTTCAAACCAGGAACAAGCTTTGGTTCTTCGTAAAAGCTGCTGGACTTTCATGGCAATATCCCTACTTCACTGTTATGTGCAGCATATACTGGAATGGGCCCAAAGCTCATATAGTTGCCTCCCCATTGCAAACTAAATTTCAAGAAAACATACTGGTATAGTGCTTCTTACAGCGTAGCTGCTATATATACATATTCCTTTGATATCGAGTATGCCCCACCCCCATTTTGGCCATTTATGAAAAAAGTCTTAGTTAAATTTTGTTTGTTTTCCTTCCGTTTGACCAGAATCAAAATTCTATGGACAAATGAGGAGCCTTGTTACTAATGGAATCCTACAGATGTCTTAAAGAGAAATTTGAGAGCAGCTATATCCGTAAAAAGCAAGCATGGAATATAGTGGCAGATCGCATGGAAACCAAATGAAAAATGGCGCAATAAAACACAGGTATCATGTGAAAGTTATTTGCAGTAAACTATACACAACAACTGCTCTATTTGTTTGTAAACATTTGTAAAAAAAAAGTGATAAAGAGTAGTTTTAAATTAATTTTTTGAGGAGTGGAGGAAGTTGCTTTTAACTTAGACCCCAAGCTTTAAGTTAGTCACCTCAATAGACATTATGCATGGTACTAAGTAGTTTATGTTTAAAGCGTGGAAAACAGTGCCCTCTTATGGTGCTGCATCACGGGTTAAATCCTGGGGTGGGAGGGATAAATTATATAATTTACCTCTACCCAGAGGGATGGTCCATAGGATCATCCCCAGAATTCTGTCATGCCACAGTGTGCATATAAGTGAATACCTAGCAAAAATTGGTTTGTGTAAAATATTTAATTGTCTGTCGTTTCTTTGTCCGTTTGGGTGTCATCTTTGTGATAGCTGTGGGATTCTGACAGGTTGTGCGCTGAAGTTGCCAATCACGGAAGGTCAGAGGGTTCACCCCCATCCTCCCATGTAAGCATGCCGATCTGATTTTTTGTTTCTGGTAGAAAAATCTGTTATTAAAAATAAAGTGATGTTTTTTAGAGCCGGTATGGCTGAAAGATGGGAATTCGGGTTGATATACGGACATTTTCATGATGCATTGACGGTCGTCATTTCCAGCAAGCTTGATCATCTAGCTAGATCCTGAGTAGATATAAGGGAGTGCTAGTCCACTCCCTAAAGCCCTTCTGACCGGTTTTAGTTGGTTTCCTAAACCGGCTTATTTTTGGTTGATTTATCCCCTGATCTTTTGGAAGATCGAGGGATGCCCGCCCCTCGAAAAAGAGTATATCAAAAAAAAAAAAATGTAAAAATTGAAAAATAATTTCACAAAATCTAGCAGGATGGTAAGACGATGAATAAATATTGGTCGAGGTGGACATTGACCGAATTGAAGAATTTTGCGCGCGGTAAAAGACTATTGTTAAAAGGTGCGAGACCGTATAACGAACAGAGTTAATAAACGGTCTTGGCATAACGCATGGTAAAAGATATATAAAATGACAGAAACCAACGCCATTGTATAAATTAAAAATTGTCTCTCAACTAAAGATGTTTAGAAGAAAAAATTATTCCCTACCAGAACATTTCAGCGGGAGAAGAGGACACATCAAAAGACTACATCGACGCCATTATAAGGTTTTACTGCCCCAGAAGAGTTGAGATTTGATGAACCACCCATCGATGGCGGAATGTATTTGCGACAACGAATGTATGACTGTACCAATTTGTCAATAAGTAGTAAAGAAAAGATTCAAGCAGTATTTTTCGCTGCGGTCAAGCTTCAAAAATTGTAGACAAGTTAACTTTTGACTTGAGAGAATTTGGAGGGCAAGTTTATGATTTATTTGGTGATTCAATTGCATAAAGAAAACCGGATGGGTACGATTATGGCTTTCAACGTTTCATAACAAACTATACATCGTTTTACCTGATCCGAACGAGATTGAAGATGTATTGACCACAGCCTTTGCGGAAATTAATGAGGCTATGCAAGTGGACGCTACAACGGTTCTGGATGGATCATAGATCGTGTTGAAACTATGAGAATTACCATCGGAGATATCAACCCTTGAGAGGCGGCACTTATATAAAACTACCAAAATATATAAGAGACAAAAAGCATGCATCAACGTTAAAAACGAGGGACGATGATTGTCTTAGGTGGACGCTGGGTTCTGCTCTTTTCCCGCGAGTCATCATTCGGATAGAATTTCTAGATATGCTACAAAAGATGGTTTAAATTCTTGGATCAAATCGATGCTCCAACTCTGATCAAACAAGCCGCAGAGATATAAAATCAATCTCGCCAGAATCGACGAGGGCACATTTTAGAAGTTGATCTTGAATATCCTAAGGAATTACACAATCTTCACAACGCGTTTCACTCTCGCGCCAGAGTCGTTAAAGATCTCAAAGGAATGGATGTCTCATATCGTTTCGAGCTATTGAAAACAGACCAGCTCCAATAGTAAATAAATTAACTCCAAATTTGAACGAGTCAAATAGTTCTTCATTATCGCACTCCATAACTATATTTATTTTCGGCATGAAACTAACGAGAATTCATCATGTTTAAAATTTAAAATAGGAACCTTGATGAAGTCTTTACATTGATTTAAATATGAGTTTGAGGAAAAAATGCTGGAGTCAGACTTTGAAAAGATTTGTACAAACTCATGAATAATTCAGTATTTGGAAAAGATGGAAAATTTATGAAATCGGATCAACGTGCATCCTGTGAGAGTACCACGAAAAAGAACGTACGCGTAAATTAATCGCAGAGGCCAACTTTCATAAAGTCAAGATTTTGATCACGACTTGGCTGCTATTCATACGTACAAACTAAAACTCGTACTCAACCGCCCGGTATACGTCGGAATGAGCGTTAGATTTATCTCAACATGTACGTACGATTTTATTACAGCCATTTAAAAGCAAGTATGGCGACGGATGTAATCTACTTTACACGGATACGGATACGATACCTGATATTCGAGCGGAAGATGTTTATAAAGACATGTCAGAAGACACGAATCTTCATGATTTTATTAATTATCCCAAAGATCATCATTTCTATTCAGACGCGAATAAAAAGATGATTGGTAAAATGAAAGACGAGACATCGGGAACTATGATCTCTGAATTTGTTGGACTAAGACTAAAAATGTACTGACCTCTGACACTTTTATCGAATGAAGAATCTTTGCCGGCCAAGGGCGTAAAAAAAAGCCTGTTTTGAAAAAGAAAATTTTTGCACGAGCATTTCAAACGAGTTTATTCTCAAAAAGACACTTGTTCACTCTATGAATTTTATTAGAGTCGAGAATCATAATGATTACACGACATCATGTCAATAAAATATCCTTATCGCCGCTGGATACAAAGAGGTATATACTACCGGACGGAATTCATATACTCGCATACGGTAATTATAAGATTTCAGCAATTACGTAAGATGGCGTTATATTTTGCGGAAGTTCCATCTTGTGAACAATTTGTAAATTTTTCTCTAACAAAAAGATCGAGAATGACCTGATTCTAAATAATACAATAATATGGGTTGATTTTTCGCTTTTGTCGAGGATTTAATGCCGTATATTTTAAGAGACCATATTGGGACTATAGCTCTGCAGCGAGTATCATTTTCAGCCTCTCCCGGGCACGTATAAATATCTAACCTAACGCGTTTCTAGCACATTCTTTTCTCATTTTTAATGGCTGGAGAGGCTGGCTTTTTGCTCAACCAATTTTATTTTAATGGCATCTTTAGGTTTAATCCATTGAGTCTGGTTTCTTCGTTGTTCAGAGCTTTAATGACTAGCGGCAGCCTATTTACCATTCTCTAGATCTTTGTATTATTTACCATTTCTTGCGCGTACGGATGAAGAAACAATCTCGGCTGGGTTCTGTTTAGTCGTTCCACGATGCCTTGCGCTCTATGATTTCCGGCCCCCGCCTCTCTCGTATCTTTTTACGCCTTTTTAATCATTAGGTTATTTACGCTCCATAAATTATTTTCCAGTGGATCGACTTTGAGGATTTTTGTGGCAGTCTTGTCGGTCAACGGTTCGGCTTTATATCTGCTGCTGGCTTCGTCGGAGATTGTTAGCGTACGTGAGGAAGAAACAAATCAGCCTGATGGACCTCGTTTGATTTTTTCTGGGAGACATGAATTGCGCTGGTCGGCTCAGATGTATTTGGGGTATGGGAGATAAATCTCCACAACGCTTGCTTTTTCAACCACTGTCGAGTTGTGCATTAGAAATTTTTAGCTTTTTGGCTAATTCTCAATCGCCCTAGATTCCTTCCCAATATCCTTTCGGGCTGTAATAAGGGTTTTCTTATTTGTAGAATCTTTGTACGCTTTTAACATTTATTGTTTATAAATATTTTAAGTGGGAGAATTTATAATTATTTTAGGTAAAATTCTCCTTTAACAGTCCAACCACGTTTATGTCATTAACGCCGACCCGACTGTTGCCGTGAGTTTAAGACCATCGCTTAAAACTAGCTTTCCCAAATCAGCTGGATTTATTTTAAAACACTTTTTAGCGGCCATGCTATAAATTACGGTTATAAATCCTACAACGCTCCGTGATAGGCTCCATTGGCGATGTTGTTTCGTATCTATCGTAGAGCATTTATATTATAGACAATATTTTTAAATTTATTTTTTACTCCATTTCGAATGGACCTAACTTCTTTATCAGAAACAGTTTTTACGGGTTCTGGGGGCTGATTGCGAGGCAATTTCTACGGTTTTTGGTCAGAGTTTAGCGCCTTGTAGATAAAGCGTCAACGCCCAACCCATATTACTCCTGTGACTGATTGTAAAGCGTGTTTGCTGCGTCGCTTTCTTCTTTTACGCTCGTTGCTGTAACGTTTGCCCGGCAGCGTCGGCTTTCTTTTTTAAACTGTTTTTTCTTTTTATTAAATTCCGCGAGTCTTTTTCCAGCCGCGACCTGATTGGGATTTTTATTTTAGTCGGTGTTTTCGTTACTGGTTTACGGGCGTCTCCTCCGTTTTCTCTCGCCCATCGTCTTTATAATCTAGACAAGAATGCTTTTCTTTTAAAATGTTTCGCGGAAATTATCGCCCTGCGATTGGCGCCAAGAATATTCCGTACTTGTAGTATACTGCATAACCTGCAAGAAAGAGTTTCCTCGAAATGAGCGGGTCTCTTTTATAAAACCGGTAATTAAAACCATCTTCGTCATCGATCGTAAATTCGTATCCCATCGCCATCGACAAAGCTAAAACTGATCCCAACGCTCTAGCGTAAAGACTTATGATCGATGAGCCCAATGAGGATATATCATTTTACGACCTAGTCTCTGCTTCGTATCGCGCGTATAATTTATCTTTGGTTCTACCAAGTTTAAAGTTTCCAATCTTCGGAAATGGTATACTCTTTACCAAAATATTTTCTCGAGTTTCCTCCAGTAACGACGGTTATAGAAACGATCGCTGCGCTTATTTTCAATTGGTATAGGCAGGGGCGTGATATCTTCAACGCAACTTGTTTATGCTTTCACAAGAATCTTCGTTTAAAAATTTTCGCAACTAATCCCATTATTATATAATACTTTATATATTTTTAAATTTGTTTCGCTGTAGTTAACGGTTTTATAAATTCATCATTTACGTACGAATATTTATGAATCAAAATACGAAAATAAACAGTTTGTAAACACAAAATCCAACTAAATATCTGATTAGCATATTTTATCTATAAATCGATTGCAATCTAGTAAGTAACCTACTACGACCTGCCTAAGTAACCTACTACACCTATTCAAGTCACTTGATGCAACCATAAGTCACTTGCCAGGCTACCTAGTAGGTAGTCTATCACTTGCTATAATTGGTTGGTTGATCCGTTTTAAAATCAACTTGCAAATGTTTGCCCTGTTTTTAATTTATTATTAATTTCTCTTCTGGTCCCTTGGTCCGGTATGACGTCATTTTCTCGAAGACAATTTTCGAACGAGTCTCTATCTTTGCAATAAAATATACACACCACTTTAGTTGTTTCAAAATCTTTCAACACGCTATTATATTTTATGAAAGAATCCAACAGCTGTGTTTATGTGTCTGCTTAAAGGCCAAATCCTAATCATACATTATTATTTTTATCGTATTTTCTATGTTTTAACGCTTTGGTTGTGAGCAGTCGTCGATGATAAATTACGTCTCATCTCCCTTTGAGAACATTAGGTAGATGCACGATAATTTTGTGTAGCGTCGAGTCTAATAAGTCGTTTATGTAGACTCACTCATCGTTCCAAATCCACCCTTCTGTTTTTTGGTAGGTGATTTTCTTGCAATGGTCGGACATAGTATGACTATATACTCTAAATATTTAAAATATCCTCCTTGTTGTTCCAATAGATTTAAAGCAAAATTCTGTTTTTCCGCATCCAGTCTGTCCGCAGATTAATGCATGTGCGGATATATTTCGGCAACATGTTTAATAATTCGGCCACGATTTTTTTTTAAGAGTATCGCGGAATGAAACGTCCATTTTCGATATTGAGTTGAATTAAGCGTCCATGATGATGTAAATGGTAGCTTTAATTCGCCGGCGTTTCCAGACCGCTTTCGAGTTGAATGGTAATCCCGGACGCGTTTTTATTCGTCCGTTACCACCATGAACTTTGTTGTTGCCGTTGCTCTCAAATCTAAAAAACAAACCGTATTTGTCCAGTCAGTAATCGGCGAGTTTCATATTCGATAGACCTAATTCTTGGTTACTCCCATGTACTCCTTTTTCTCTCGAATCTCCGAACATTTCTGAATTTCTTCCCAGTGTTGATGTGCCTGCTCATCCCTGCGCGTGTGTTGATTAGACCCTTCGATAGTAATTGAGATTTTGTCAATCTTTCGATTATAAAATTTAAAAAGAAGACTTTTCAGTTACCTTTAGAACAGCATCAATATTCCTTCTATGCTTTTTGCGGGAGTATGGACGAGATAGGGGGTGACCCGACACAGGTCTAGTCTCCTTTATGTTGTTAAAGGGTCTTTGAATCTCAGCAAAAGTAGGTCGGACAAGCTACCGTGCATGTGTGACAGGCAGCCAATTGGCGCGCAGTTAGGCATGCGGCAACCAATTGAGGGTTGCAGTTTCTGTCGCTGGGCAGAGGTGCGAGGCGGCGGGCCAACGGCGTTGTGGTTATGGGGGGTCTCGCGGCTGTGTCGCAGCGGTGGTTTTGGGAGTAAGACATACGGGCGGCGCGGCAATTTGGCAGTTGCCTATCAGGAACTCCGCAAGGAGGTGCAGTTGGTTGTCAGCACTCCAGGCAGTTGCTTTTTCATCAGAACCTTTGCAGACGATTGCAGTCCGCGCCAGGGTGAGTTGCTTGTTTGCATTGTAGCGCAGGATAGCCGTCAATGTCCGACCTGACTTCATTGCAGTGAAGCAGCGACCAAGCAGGGCAGAGCGCATGGTGACCAGCGTGTTGTATCGGTACGGGCGATTGTGTAGCATTAAGTTTGCATTAGAGATTGATTGCAGTGACTTTGGTTTATTGTGGGAACTTAGGTTGATTTAGTATAGCTGTAGAATCGTTGTCTCGATTTCACAGGGGAGTCGAACAACGTTAGAATTGATCACAGAGGTCGATGTAGATGGCCTTGGAGAAATACTTCAACCAGTTCCAACCAGTAGGAAAGTCAAGAATACTGCACTCATTTATGCGAGCTTGTGCTATATTTGTGGAGTGTCACTGAATCATCTGCAGTATGTTTTGGTGAGGTCCTCCCTGGTACCAAAGTAGGTCAAAGGTAAATAAAGGATAATAAGCGTGGGTTGTTAAAGGTTTCCAAGTCCCTTTTACAGTTCTCTTCCCAACAAAACTTCCGTCTATTTCCTTCTCAAAATAGAACCCGCGTGATGCTGTCTTTCTTTACTGTTTTCTCTCTTTTATCGTCGGTCTGTTTGTCCGTCTGTTCAGTTGTGTCTAGGGCCATAAAATTCAGCAACCAACTGGGCAGGTATATTTCCAAACGAGCTCGCATCCCTGGGCCTGAGACTGCTCGAAATTTACGGTTAGGCCGAAGATAAGATAGCTTGGGAACTCTCGCCGTAGTCGGCGACTGTTTCTCTGAACCTCCGAGTTTATCGACCTCGGAGATTACGCCACATATTGAGATTTATATTCCACGTTTTATCTCTCTTGTTTAGCGATTTTACGCTGTGTCTCAAGACTCTGTCGCCAATATCGTCAACTTTGAACTATATTGATTTTAATCAATCTGGCGAGTTGGTGATTGGTGGCAACCCCGTATTCTAGAGAAATTCCGCTTGATGACATATTCTGGCATCGTCGTCCGTGCTTTTGATGGCTTTTTGAATACGAGACAACGTGAGTTCATAACTCAACCGATTCGCTAGCCCGGCTTGATAAAATGGTTGATGATCGGGTCAACAGTTCACAGTCGAGTGGAACGCAAAATCTATTTTTACAGGTATCCGCAATAGCCTCGTTCTTTCCTTGAATAGTTGCAGGATCGCCAAGTTGCTGGCGTCTACTTCCAACCTTGCCGCGTCAGGCAGTTCGATTCCTTTGATACGCTAGATTGTCGAGTTGGTGTTTCGTCAACCAATTGTCTTTAAAAACAATTGTACACATCCGCATCGGATAAAGAATACACTTCACTTCCTTCAATTTTATTAGAAATATTTTTAACGATGGCTCCTGCCTATATTATATACGATGGTTCGCTCTTCATCTTCGGCGGATTCTGAGTAATGTTAAAGGCTAATCTATCGATCCTGAAACGACATGTCGTCTTTTCCCAACGGAAACAACAACAGTAATTGATTTTCATCGATCAACGGCGTGCACCCAAGGGGTTTCCGGGGGTTTGGGGGCTTGAGTCCCCCCAAGAGGGTCCCTGAAAAGGGACAAAAGAAGAAGGAAAAGGGAGAGAGAGAGAGGGGAGGAGAAAAGTTGCAAATGTTTTTTCCTGCCCACTCGCATTTTTTCTCTTCTTCGCCAAAATTATTTTATTATGATGTCTCATGAAATCTACCATAATTGCTTAAATTTGCAACAATAATATAAACATTTGAAACCAACGTGCCAATTTGTCCGGGTTAAAATATATTTTACGTGGTTCCCATTTTCAAATTTAAGTGTTTTTCCCTTTTCAAGGAAACGCTTTGACAAGTGTAAGGAAAAGTAACATTTTGTTTACCCAATAATGAGAGTTTTAGATGTTGTATAATGAATATACATTAATTATGAATCTCTGGTGCAACGACCAGATCCAACTTATTTTATCATGTGTTGCTTCCTTTTCTCCATTTTTCTTTAACTTCGGCTATGTGCAGGGCATTAAAAAGGCCTGCAATCCTACCTCCTTTCCAAATTACACATCACATACATGCCCAGGTTAGGGTTTTAATTTAATTCTTTAACAGTAATCTGATATAAATAATTATTATGTGACACCGTTTTAGCAACAACAAAAAAGAAAAAGATTACCGGTAGGATCTGCCTTGCTGCCCACTTGTTCTTGGAATTTGCTGCCCATTGATGGAAAGTAGGTAGCACCGCCCCGGAATGATCTCTTCAACAACGTCCGCTATATAATTATTTAAAAGCAAAAATCTTGCCAACGATATACACTCTGTTCATTTTCATCAAGAGGGAGGAGACATTGAAAACGCAATCCAGACTCAGAGATTGGCTTTATCTTCAGTATAATCACTGTTACAGTGGGCTGTTTTTGCACCCTGTACACAGATTACACCAACATACCACAACATTCTGGGGAAACCATGTGGCACCAGCCTAACCTAGGATGAGTGGCAATAAGTTCAATATATATACTTCTGGGCCCCTATTTCTAGTTTTGAGCCTATATTGACAATCTGACGAACATCCCATTATAAATAAGTTTCTAGAACTAATATATGCCCCATACAAACCCCAAAATTATATACATACCCGCACACGATAATACTGGGCCCTGTTGATTTTGAGAGCAAATTTTCTTGAGCCCAGACAATCCGGGTAAAATAAGTGCCATCAGATTGCACTAGGGCTTGTGATGACGACTTTTGTCTCGTTCTCTTTATACCTTTTGGTTCTCTCACTTTCCTGTATGGATTCAGTTTCTAGTCTTGAACGTTTGGCTCACATTTAACATAAATTATTATATTTTATTAAATTTAAAAAAGTGTTTATAATGTTTGGTTTCTATAGCGATGATGATTGGAGGCGCTGTAAACGCCTCGCTTTTCAGGATCAAATTTTTATTTTCCAGTTTACGTTCCGTTCAGCGGAAAAGGAAACGAAAGAGGCACGATTTAGCGCTGTGAACAATCCTGCTGTGCTTAGAGACGAAGGGTCCAAAGAGCGATCAAAAATATCTATAGATTATACCAACGACTGACTTAAGAAAGAATCGTATTCAAAAAACTTTACCGATATAAACGAAGCGATAAAATGAATATTACATCGTTACAGGCAGCTCAACTCGATTTACCGTCACTTTTTACGACGAGTTTAACTTAGCCGATTTTTACGCTCCTAAAATAGCGAAGACCAAAAACTAGAAGTCTATTATCATCTTGGCATGGGAGTAGTAGGTACATGTGAGCTATAAATTATTCAAACAAGTGATAAAATAAAACCACTGTAAAGTATGGCAGAAAAGAAGTCACGATGAACCGATCCGCTAAGAGAATGTCCAAGATAACGCCAATATGAAGCAAATTGAGATGGCCCCTATACAGCAGCCGGTAACGTATCATACTGAGAGAATGAAGAAGAAGAACAAAAAGAAGACGCGTCATCCGCCGGGTTATCTCGATACATTGGGCAAAGAAAATGTTAAAGGGGCTGTAGATGATTTTTACAAGAATCTCGGACATGAGCCCTTTTGAAGATTTAAGCAATAAACCAATTACAAAGACTCAAACTTGATTTTATAAAAGACAAAAAAATGAAATCTATATAATAACGTGAAAGAAAAGGAAACATTTTTAGCCATATCTACTCTCCAATAAAAGTACGGCGTGATTTCCATCCAATACGATCTAGTATAGCATTATAAGTCATCTAATATCCCAAAAAGGCTCGTAAGGTTAAAGAAAACCGTTGGTAATCTCGATGAAATAAATGCTGGAAAGCATTGAAATGCAAGTATCACCGAAGTTGCGATGAATGTAGAACGAGACACCCATGAAACAATTTCATTTAAATGAAGAATCGCTAGCGGATGTCTTCATTGGTGAGAACTGTTGGGTCTCGATAGCTCTCTGCGAACGACCGAGGTCAACTTGAATTAAATTTAGCTAAATTGAACACTCAACAAAGAAATTCTCCGATCGTTAATTAATTCTTGACGCTAACAAGCGTGGACAAGAAGAATTTACCGTAAAGCTAGTAAACAGTCAGTGAGAAAAACAAGACGAAAACGAGGAGATTAGAGCTATGAGTACGCAAGATCACGTTCTTCGTAGTCAAAATCAATAGAATCAAAGAAACGATTAATAAAATATTGGAAAAGAGATGTCGGGTTGGGTGAAAAAATTATAACTTTATTTAGAGAACAAGGCGTAACGATAGTCAGTATATTAGCGGCGATTAGTCTCGCTTATCAGTACCATCGTCGCCTAATCGTGCGAGCGTAAAACCGATTTTACCGCCACCACCTACGCCTACACCCAAGTGGTGGTACCGTAAAAGACTGGATACAAAAACTCTCAAAAATCTATCGAATTCACTAAAGAAACTTGGATTAAAAGCCTGGACTTTCTACCTGGCATCATCGGCGGAGTATTAGCTGGTTATTGACTCAACTTTCCTCAGCGGTAGGATGGTTAAGTGGAACATGTGTGGTACATCGCAGTGGAGTCGGACCATGGTTTTATTTTTATCTACAGTGGTCAACGTTAACAACTCGTAAACAATTACGCCTAACCCAAAAGAAATCGCCAATGTCTGTAATGTTTTCAAACGCGCTCCAAAAATTTTGAAAGATGCGGTACAGCTCATTTCTTTGAGCAATCGTTTAATTTGGATAACAGACGTGAAATCTAAAGAAGAAACCATTTCAATCATCGGATTCGAATGGGAGTAAATGTTTATAACTCACTCCACACCCCGTCAGCACACAATTACGTTACAAAATTCGACGATCTCTGATAAAACTTTAGCGGATACGAATTCCAGCGTTACCTACAATCCTGTCATGGCTATTGACGTGAGGCAACTTGTACTTGCTAAAAGGATCGGCGAGTTCTACTTATACAAATTCGTTTTCGGATGTGTAAATGTTTTAATGGTCAAGTCGCTGGAAGAAATTGTTCCAGCTTTAAAATTTCCAAATTGTTGATACTGCTTTATATATTACTCTGAAATGCTAATGGACTCGACATTTTATTATAAACTAATATTATTTTTATCTTTCAGTTTATAATAAAATGTATCATACGACCAATTGAAATTGCATCATCACTACCGTATTAGATAATACGATCGACAATCGCGATGGTAGACTCGCGATTTCGTTAAAAGACCGTCAACTTCTTTGGGTCGGTTGGCACAATAATGGCGTAAAAAGAAAAAAAATATTGCGTCGTAAACTCGGTACGGATGGAGGCTCACCGACTGCTCTAGTTTATCAATCCTGGACTTTATAATATAAACAAAATTTATCGATATTGTCGTGCATAACGCACCCGGCTATACATTGCTAATATTGATGAAAAATCTGGTGAATCTTGCTCCAAATTAATAATCAAACCGAAAAATTAAATGTTCATCTACGAAGCTAATTTATTCGGGTTTCCGGATGAATTTCTAGATATGGGAGCGCATCGTGGAAAATTCATTGCGACCAAATTTCTACTTGAAGCGAATTATTTTCAACGGTAAACCCTCGAGTATTTTTAAATCATTAGGCGAAAGCGCCTGATAGAATATTCTTTTATCCACATGAAAAATCTCAAGACTGGCACTTTTAACGAATTGAGTTTTAAAATTAAAGATTCGACCGAGAGACATTAATAATCATTGCATGTCAGCCATTATAACCGTAGAAATTATTAAATAGTTTTTTTTAATGGTTAATATAAATGGCGAGTATTTACGGTCCTAGTCGTAAGAGCAAACCCATTTCGTCTAAAACTTACAATCCATCCATTTATGAACATCATGGTCATATCGCTACGAGGGTACCTGTCACACGACAGATACCCTTGATAAATTTAACGGGAAGACTACCCATTTACCGAGTGGCAGGGCAAAGAAAACAACTATGTTTTTTTCTCGAAATAGAACTGAAGTACTGTTCAATTTTCGCCAAAATAACTGGCGGCAATAATGGTTTTTATTCAGTCACCCTCAAAACGCGTAGTTCCAGCAGGAGCACTCCCAGCTCCTCTACAGCTACCTCAACAGGAACGACGAGCTCAAGTCCCAGTCAGCAGTCCAGCCAGTCCGCCCTCAGCAGTACCAGCCTCCCACTCAGCAGTGCCAGGGTCCGCAGTACCAGCAGTACCAGAGCCCATCTCAGCAGTACACCTCCACCTCCCAGCAGTACCAGGGTCTGTCCCAGCAGCAGTGCACCGGTCCTCTCCGACCTCCAACATGTGGCAGCCACCACCGCAGCTTTACGACCAAGTGCAGGCGGGTACAACCTCGGTGTGGGGATCCGAATTCGCAGAGTGGTGTATGGCCAGATGCATCCCCCTCGACCACCCAGCTGACGACACTGCAAACCGTCACCAGGCCCTCGACGTCCCAAGGTTCCTACAGGTGTGCTCCGTCAGTGTCCCCGCAGCCACGGCCACCACGCCAGATCGCATCCTCTGCATGAAACGTCGGACTCCTTCAACATCAGTGGTTTCCAAGACGCCGCCAACGTCGACACTTCAATCAGCGACCTCTTCATCGACAGACTGGGGGCCGGGCGCTGGCCCGATGCCAACAAGGAGCAAGACACCGATGACAACAACAACGAGGACAGTAGACAGTGTGTTGTGTATATAGACAGTTCCAGAGTAGGGTGTTTGTACATAGCCAGACACAGTTTATACGTTTTCAGATGTTATAGTTGCATATCATGCTCATGTTTCATGTATACTTGTACAAAATAAAAAGCTCTGCAATTTATTTGTATTGTATGGAAACTTGAAATACTTGTTGTCCTATTTTACTTTAATACAATTTAACTCTTTAATAAAATTAAAAAAAAATTAAACTTAAACATTTTGCCCCTTTCATACACTCTAAAAACAAAAGAGTGAACTTAACTCTAAACGAGAGTGTACCAAGGACCACTCTGTCATCGAGTGAAATTCACTCCTAATAAGAGTGATATTTCACTCAATTGAGTGAAATATCACCCATAACAGAGTGATATTAACCTTATTAGAGTGACAGTTCACTCTTGTTAGGAGTGACCACTCGATGACAGAGTGGCTCTTGAGTACACTTCGTTTTTAGAGTGAAGTTCACTTTTTGTTTTTAGAGTGTAAACGAAACATTTCGTCCCATTTGTGTCTGTTTTAAGAATTAATTTGGTTTTGTTGGGACTTGGGAGTTTGGGACTTTGAGCGCATAGACATTGTGGATAATAAAATAGAAAACAACAAGGTTTATTTCTCATTTTATGGCTGAAATTTATATTTAATTGATATATAAGCAATACTGCGTACTGTTGAACTGTGATATATATACTACTGTGTACCGTTGAACTTCACTGCCAGGCAATTCTTTTAAAACTGTTCATATCTTTGGCAACTGTTCGTTACATATTTGACAACTGAGTCTCTTTTATATCATCCTGTCCTGCCAGGGCACAGAGCCGGCAGGTGAATTCAGCACAGCTGAGGTATTCTCGTTGTTCTTGGCTGCAGTGCTGTCACGGTTTGGCCCTCTCATGTTGTCTACCTCATGCATACCGGCACCAGCCTCCAAGAACCTGGGATCACTTGATGGTTGGCATCCTCCACATCCATTGCAGCATTCTGAAGGGCAGGATAGCGCATCCTCATCAGGTTGCGGAGACAGTGACGCAGGCCTCGACGAGGAAATGTGGCAGTCAGGATCATGCTGCATGGTGGTCAGGAGAATCTGCCAGCGTTGTGCCAGGATGCCGAAGCGCGTTTCACGATGCGACGTCCTCTGGATACCCCAGTTGAAGATCCTCTGCTCTTTTGGTCATCTTAGTGCTGCGAGTAGGGCTTCATCATGAATTCCGCACCCAAACACATCATCACCGGAGAAGAAGTATGGCATGTCCCTGTCATCATGTGGTAGGGGTCTGTTGGAGGAAGACCAATGCTCTTGTCTTCCAGGCACTCCTTCAGCTCTGATTCATTGAAGATCTGTGCATCTGACATGTGTCCCTGGCCTCCAACATCTATCCGTGAACTTGTAGTCTGCGTCTACGAGGCCCCTTTGTAGTTGTAGTAGAGGCTTCCCACTGTTCCTGTGGCCTTCTGCAGGCAACATGCGCTTCCCCATCAAAGGCCGTACAGGCATGGAGGCAATTGTCCCATCTACGTGCAAACTCCCAGCACTACACGCCATTCTGCTGCGGTGGTTGGACAGGCGATGACTGTTCTTGTAACTCATCCTGCACACACACACAGACATGGTATTGTGAGTGAACTCGAAGTCAAACTTCATACTGGCGTACTTGCCAGGGGCCAGGTGGCGGCGGAAGTCATTGGCGCTATCTTCAACCCTGGTTCGATAGCCTTTTCGATACCGGGTGTCTTGTTGGCATCTTGGACCAGTCTCTCATGGAGCTCATCAAACATCTCTGGTGGTACTCCCAGGAAGTTGAAGTAGGATGCAGGATCTTCACCCTGTAGCAGGTATCAGGCGGTGGTAGTGGCTGAACTGTAATCTTTTCCCCACGGGTTCTAGCCATGGTCGGACCCAGCATCTCCTTCGGCTTTGCTGTCCTCCTCCTCCGTCTCCTTCTCACGATGTGGACAAGGGCTGCGTCATCCTGTGCCTGTTGAGCCTGCAAATTTGCCAACTGCTGTAGAATTAGCAAAATTCTGGCTGGCTGCAGCCATGATGAGGAGACACACTGATGTGGTAGTGTAGGATGAGGCTGTATTTATATTATTTTGTGTGTGTGGCACAGCACACACACACACACACACACACACACACACATTGGAAGTCTTGTGTATGGTGTAAACTGAGGACACCGTTTGACATTTCTATTGTTCCCTCTTTTGTTCCCTTTTTGTTGGACTTTAACTTTTGAGGCTTCTCCCATTAGATTTGTACACGAAACATACTGAGATTACCGTGCGCAAACCGAGGACATATTGTTCCTTTTGTTATATGTCCTCGGTTTACACCCATAAACACGTACAATATCGCAGCTTATGCCCTGTTCCCCACCATCACGATTCGCGCCACGATTGAAAATCGGGTCTTAAGCCCCAGTCACACATTCAGATTTTTACCGCCGTCCTTGATAGGACCATTCTGAATAAAAATTTGTCAAAGTCTGATCAAGATCCAGATCTGTGGCGGGGAAAATTCACAAATTTTAAAACATTTATTTAATCACGACAACAATCAGATATTGTTAGGA
>CM055825.1:15160036-15229249 GCA_029582265.1 Zoroaster sp. YZ-2022 | reverse complement strand
CATTCAGTCTCTACGGTTGACCAAAGCACACAAATATTGGCAGTTGTTTTTGTAAAAACACCAACAATAATATTGGTGATTGTGTATACGTGTCAACTTAAGAGGAGTAAGTTATTTTACCCGAACTGATCGCTAGGCTTTTCTGAATTTGAGATTAAAGGGGTATGGAGCGAAAGTGATTTATTACAATATTTAATACCTTGGGTTGGAAGAATAACTTATGTTGTTTGGTGTCCGAATGAAAAATACTCTCTAAACATACGTCAATGAGTCTGCGTATTATGTTATCACGTTCGGTTATAATTATCATATGGATGTAAAACTACACTTTAATAATTATATACAATGATGCATGTGTCCTGTACTCTCAATCAATGGCACTCCCAATGTAAACATATGACATGGTCAATAGAAAGAATTGTGGTCTGTGCTCTGGCTGGAGATAACAACATTGGTGGGGAAGCGCGGGAGCCTTTCACTACAACATTGGGATACCACTAGCCACTAGAGAAGGTGGGTGCGGGTCAAACAATAATAGATGTCAGATCTGCATCAGCTGAGCTCATTTTGGTACATTCTTCCAACGACGACGACGACTACGACGACGCAGATGATGACGATGGTGATGACCATACTTTTAGCAAACTTTTCTTAGCAAACTTTTCTGCTAAGAAGCTCTTTATGAAGTTTTGATCTCTTTGTGCTACAACAGGGCATTGCGATGAAGACACCAACAGTGATGGCCTCATTTCTTATTCATGGCCAGTGATGGTGGGTGGTACACAGGCTGACTCCATTGAGAAGTGTCCAATCACAACTGAGAAAGGTAAATAGAAAGTTTAAAATACCTTATGTATTGACGTCACAAACGTCACAAGGGCGCCCTCGGTCATTCATTGGTTTGTGTATGCGCAAGATACCGAGTGATGATACGGTCCAAGTGTCCATCCAACTACCGGGGAGTTTTATTGATTCACTGCAGCCAGCCGATGGTAGTACAAATCGCTTTAACGAACACCACTATAACGAATTCTTGGCATAGACCTGTTTGTATATTAAGAAAAACAGGCATTATTTCTCTGCTACAGTGAATATGTTGATGACTATGATGTTACATATTGTGGTGTTTCACTGTAAACCATTCTAAGAAATTATAACACTATGGTTGACAAAAAATGACAAGAAATGTTACACCAAAAAAAGAAAATTGCACGGTCATGGGCGATAACGCCACCGTTCTCTTATGTAGCAGAAATATAAAAATATTCAAAATTCATATCACCTAGGTAATTACCACTTCGGCCAAGTTTGGCGCTAGTTTCCTTGTCTACGGGGATGACACATTGTTCCAGTCTGTCTGCTCTGATCAGAAATAAAGCAATGCGCAACTCCAGTGTCATGGTGGCTGGAGTTCTATTTCTACTTCTCTGCTGGTACTCGTTGAAAGCCTGTTCAGCAACTTAATGAGGATTGCGGTGTGGTGCCTCAAAATGGTGGACACTTGTGCAAACGTGCTCTCTCTATATACATTTGTGGTGCAAGTAAAAATCCGCTCGTATCTTTAGGCACTGATGTCTTCCTTTGAACTGATCCACTGTGGGCAGTTCAATTATGTTTTGGGGGAGCGCATCCCAGTCACGCAGAGTTCTTTGGAAGAAACTCCGTTTGTAGCTGTCTGAATTGGAGCTGAGTTGTCATCTCAATGACCGTAGAGGTCGTTGTCGTAAAATATCTGACTGAACCAGTCGTTACTCAGTTCAAGGTAAAACCAGTGGCCTATAAGGTGGAGGGGGAAACCGCCCCATACACAATATTTGCTTAAAATTCAGGACGGAATAAAACGTACCGTGAATACCCAGCATACTGTGCAAAGAGCACATTATTAAAGCTTGCCACGCGCGCTGATGACGTCAAAGCGAAGTAATGACGTCATGTGAGCGTTGCCTCATTTTAGTTCTCTTCACATCGACCATGGAGAGGACGAAGTCTCACTTGGGGGGGGGGGGGGCTACAAGGCACGTACTTGCATCCACAGTGCTCCCGGGCGCACACAATCCCTAATTTCCGCCAAGCGTCCGACTGGAAAATGAAAGGGAAAGAATATAGAATACAACCGCCACTTTTCTATGGAGTGCTATGGTCGAGCGGTTTAGTGCATCGGATTTGTGTTCTGATGACTGAGTCGTCAGAATGTGGGTTCGAATACCAACCGCAACTGGGGTACTTGTGTCCTTGAGCAAGACACTTTACCATAATTGCTTCTCTCCACCCAGGGGTGGAGAGGGCAGAGTTGGTTGTTGTGTTTGATTGGTCCAATATGCGCTGAAATGGCAGCAATTGAGCTATGTACTCCCCAGGGAGCTGAAATGGTTCCAGGAATGATTTATGAGCCTGATGAGCAGGGGGTAATAATATAATACGCCTTGAGCACCAGTTTGGTGGATATGTGCGCTATATAAGTCGTCGTCGTCATTATTATTATTCAAATATGATAGCATAGGTTTGTCTTTAAAAGATGATAGAGGGCACACTTAAGGAGAGGAAAGTGTAGTCAAGTGAGGATTGGAAATGATTTAGGAGATTTTGAGCAATGAAATGTCTGCACATCCGTTGGCCATTTTGTCATCTGCTAAAACACATGCTTAGACCTCAGACATGGTGTACAAGTGGCGGTTGGGTTCGACATTCTTTCCAATCAAAGTTAGGCTATATACTATCTTTGAATCGGTTAATTTATCTATTTCAGGCACCGGGCAATGTTACCAGTGAAACCAGCCTCAGGATTAGTGTGTCGAAGCGTGCAGGCGGGACATCGGTTTCTATATCAGCGATACAGACCACTACTTCGGACCGAAGGACCCAGAGACAGCCGATGTTACTGGCGCCTTGTTGTAGGCAGCTGTGGAATTGTTAACATTCCAGCCTTGAGTTGTTGGTCCAGAGTTGTTGGTCAAAGAGGGTTGGGTTGATGGGTTCATTGGTGGGTGTTGGTGCGTAGTGGGGCGGGGGGGGGGGGGGTTGCGGAGACTCGTTCCTTGTTTGAAAATGTTTTTGTTTTAATTGTATGTTGTTTATTGTAAATTTTTAATGTCTCTGTATAAATGAGGGCCCCAATTATGTTGGATGGGTCACCCTCTTAAAAGATGGTTTTAAATATATATAAATATTAATAAATATAAATAAATATACATCTCAAAAGCTAGGGTCAGGTAGGGGGAATGTGTCAAAGCCTCTGCGCCAATACAATGCCGCTAAAGTTTCCCCTCCAAAATTACCCTACCGGTTCCCCCCGGGGGGCCTCCACTGATAAACCTTGCTACACCAATGTGGGTTGATTCCCAGGGTGGCTGAACGGGAAGAGAACATGAGGCACACGGCACAATGGGGGAGGGGAGGAGGGACAATAAATATATACATGGAGTAAAATTTGGAGATTATGTTCATGAATGATGATTATCAGGGACACAACCCTTTGTGTGCTGAATCTGCGACTGGTGAGGTCATCCATTATATGGATGACGTCGGGCATTCCGTTGATGACGTCATCTAGTAGTTTTGAGATTCTTTCTATATCTTACATGAGTTTCCTTACGGTTTTGAAATAGGTCTGTATGCTATTGTTTTTGATTAATTGTAAATAATAACGTATAAATTGCCAACGGAGAAAGAATGTCCACATTCTTATTTTATTATCAATTAAATAATTATATGTTGTGTATAATGTCTTGTTATTCATTCATCACAAACGTATTTGATTTTATATTATTGATAAAATCTTAAGTCTTGGGGATGTAAAATGTACGAAATCAAAGATATTTTTAATAATTTAAAGGGTCTATCGACTTATTTTATATTCTGTGTTTCACGATGCAGTAAAACCACACGAAATTAAATTCCAGGTGACCGATAATTAAAAATAATAAATAAATACATGGATACAAATTAAACATATAATTTAAAATATTAAGCAACAACTTTCTTTTTTTAATTTAATGTTCTTAGTGTATGTTTTTGAGGCATGTAAATATTGCATTATGAAACGTCAGGCAACCATGGTGCCTTAGAACGGCAATGTGCGCCTTTATACGGTAGGGTAGACACCCTACATTGTTGTGATTAAAACATAAATACGAATGAAATTATTTCTAGCTACGGGTATAACTTTAAAAGTTTTCAAGTAAGGCCGACAAATTTATATCCAAATGAAAGCTAACGTTCTCCTCTTTTAGGAAATTACATGACTTTTGGATTTGGACAATTTCTTCATACCTTAAACGGACTCCATGCACACTTAGCCCTCCGCAAAATAGTGTCAAAATACGGTAGGGTAGACACCCTACATTGTTGTGATTAAAACATAAATACGAATGAAATTATTTCTAGCTACGGGTATAACTTTAAAAGTTTTCAAGTAAGGCCGACAAATTTATATCGAAATGAAAGCTAACGTTCTCCTCTTTTAGGAAATTACATGACTTTTGGATTTGGACAATGTCTTCATACCTTAAACGGACTCCATGCACAAAAATACGGTAGGGTAGACACCCTACACTGTTGTGATTAAAACATAAATACAGATGAAATTATTTCTAGCTACGGGTATAACTTTAAAAGTTTTAAGTAAGGCCGACAAATTTACATCCAAATGATAGGTTAGGTTCTCCTCTTTTAGGAAATTACATGACGTTTAGATTTGGACAATTTTTTCATACCTTAAACGGCCTCCATGCACAGTTAGCCCTCCGCAAAATACTGTCAAAATACGGTAGGGTAGACACAGTACACTGTTGTGATTAAAACATAAATACGAATGAAATTATTTCTAGCTACGGGTATAACTTTAAAAGCTTTTAAGTAAGGCCGACAATTTATATCCAAATGAAAGCTTACGTTCTCCTCTTTTAGGAAATTACATGACTTTTGGATTTGGACAATTTCTTCATACCTTAAACGGACTCCATGCACACTTAGCCCTCCGCAAAATACTGTCAAAATACGGTAGGGTAGACACCCTACATTGTTGTGATTAATTACAACCCTGCGATCAGAGAGCGCAGCGGTACCCATAACCGCCACTTTTTGCTAATTAATTAACGAGTAGGCAAACTAACATCAGCTTGTTATTCGTCTTTAAATATAGTATCAAGGGAGTCTGTTTTCCACAGTCTTAATTCACGACCGGGTGTACACCACACGAAATTAAATTCCAGGTGACCGATAATTAAAAATAATAAATAAATACATGGATACAAATTAAACATATAATTTAAAATATTAAGCAACAACTTTCTTTTTTTAATTTAATGTTCTTAGTGTATGTTTTTGAGGCATGTAAATATTGCATTATGAAACGTCAGGCAACCATGGTGCCTTAGAACGGCAATGTGCGCCTTTATACGGTAGGGTAGACACCCTACATTGTTGTGATTAAAACATAAATACGAATGAAATTATTTCTAGCTACGGGTATAACTTTAAAAGTTTTCAAGTAAGGCCGACAAATTTATATCCAAATGAAAGCTAACGTTCTCCTCTTTTAGGAAATTACATGACTTTTGGATTTGGACAATTTCTTCATACCTTAAACGGACTCCATGCACACTTAGCCCTCCGCAAAATAGTGTCAAAATACGGTAGGGTAGACACCCTACATTGTTGTGATTAAAACATAAATACGAATGAAATTATTTCTAGCTACGGGTATAACTTTAAAAGTTTTCAAGTAAGGCCGACAAATTTATATCGAAATGAAAGCTAACGTTCTCCTCTTTTAGGAAATTACATGACTTTTGGATTTGGACAATGTCTTCATACCTTAAACGGACTCCATGCACAAAAATACGGTAGGGTAGACACCCTACACTGTTGTGATTAAAACATAAATACGAATGAAATTATTTCTAGCTACGGGTATAACTTTAAAAGTTTTTAAGTAAGGCCGACAAATTTACATCCAAATGAAAGCTTAGGTTCTCCTCTTTTAGGAAATTACATGACGTTTAGATTTGGACAATTTTTTCATACCTTAAACGGCCTCCATGCACAGTTAGCCCTCCGCAAAATACTGTCAAAATACGGTAGGGTAGACACAGTACACTGTTGTGATTAAAACATAAATACGAATGAAATTATTTCTAGCTACGGGTATAACTTTAAAAGCTTTTAAGTAAGGCCGACAATTTATATCCAAATGAAAGCTTACGTTCTCCTCTTTTAGGAAATTACATGACTTTTGGATTTGGACAATTTCTTCATACCTTAAACGGACTCCATGCACACTTAGCCCTCCGCAAAATACTGTCAAAATACGGTAGGGTAGACACCCTACATTGTTGTGATTAATTACAACCCTGCGATCAGAGAGCGCAGCGGTACCCATAACCGCCACTTTTTGCTAATTAATTAACGAGTAGGCAAACTAACATCAGCTTGTTATTCGTCTTTAAATATAGTATCAAGGGAGTCTGTTTTCCACAGTCTTAATTCACGACCGGGTGTACACCACACGAAATTAAATTCCAGGTGACCGATAATTAAAAATAATAAATAAATACATGGATACAAATTAAACATATAATTTAAAATATTAAGCAACAACTTTCTTTTTTTAATTTAATGTTCTTAGTGTATGTTTTTGAGGCATGTAAATATTGCATTATGAAACGTCAGGCAACCATGGTGCCTTAGAACGGCAATGTGCGCCTTTATACGGTAGGGTAGACACCCTACATTGTTGTGATTAAAACATAAATACGAATGAAATTATTTCTAGCTACGGGTATAACTTTAAAAGTTTTCAAGTAAGGCCGACAAATTTATATCCAAATGAAAGCTAACGTTCTCCTCTTTTAGGAAATTACATGACTTTTGGATTTGGACAATTTCTTCATACCTTAAACGGACTCCATGCACACTTAGCCCTCCGCAAAATAGTGTCAAAATACGGTAGGGTAGAGACCCTACACTGTTGTGATTAAAACACAAATACGAATGAAATTATTTCTAGCTACGGGTATAACTTTAAAGGTTTTTAAGTAAGGCCGACAAATTTATATCCAAATGAAACCTTAGGCTCTCCTCTTTTAGGAAATTACATGACCTTTCGAAATGGACAATTCTTCATACCTTAAACGGTCTCCATGCACACTTAGACCGCAAAATACTGTCAAAATACGGTAGGGTAGACACCCTACATTGTTGTGATTAATTACAACCCTGCGATCAGAGAGCGCAGCGGTACCCAGCCGTGCCTTTTTGCTAATTAATTAACGAGTAGGCAAACTAACAGCTTGTTATTCGTCTTTATATATAGTATCAAGGGAGTCTGTTTTCCAGAGTCTTAATTCAAGACCGGGTGTACACCGTAAAATAATTATTATCTAAAAACTTACTTGATTTTCAGATGGCACCAGTATCAAATATCAAGAGAAGTCCGTCTGACATGTAGTAAATTTATAGAAAATACGTACGTACATACGTTTAAAACGAATGAACACTACACATGCTTCCCTGAACTACGCATTACTGTTCGTGATACATGCCGTCATTCTACAAAATGACCAATTAGATTCACGCTCTGATCCATGCATACTGGTATGACTCCATTTCGTACATTTCAACGTTATTTTGGAGGCTGGGACATGCAGAGGTTTTTTTAGGTTATCTTAACCGTTTCGCAATGTATCAAGACATATTATCACATTTCCAGGGAAGATAAATAGTTAACTTACACATCCATATGTAAGTCGTTCTGCCGGCTATCGTTACAAGTAAAAAATAAATAAATAAAAACAATAAATAAATAACAAATAAAAATGCCTTTTTCATTGACCCTTTTTTCTTTACAACAACGTCATTGTTTTCGTTCAAAACTCTCGAAAAAAATCTACAAAAGTTACTGTACATTATATAACTTAGAATGTAAATTTAAATCTTTATTTATATTGTTATCTACTTTTATTGGTTTGATAAATGCATCTTCATATTTAATTTTTTTTTAATGGGACGTCAAAGCTCATTACGTATGCATAACCAAAAGACTATGCATACATAGTAAATAAACGGAACGACTTTTCAACAGGCTGCGCGCTGACTGAAAACGACCACGCATGTGATTGGCGAAGCCACGCTATACTGAATTATTCAGAAATCTCCAGTAAAATGAATAATTTGTGTATGCGCATTTATTTAAACCAAACACTGTAAGCACATTGTTTGGCTCGTCTATATTTAAATAAGTTATACCATAACAAATTAATTATTTGATGCATTATGTATTCATATTTATGTACCAAATTAGTAGAAAAATATAAATAACTAGAGATTCAGAGTTTGCCTCGACACAAACTCAAGGTGTTCGGGAGGATGTAAGGTCAAATTGGGGTCAACTTTGTTTAAATATTTTGTGACAATTAACGATCTGTACAATGGAGCAAAATTTTTTAATTTACCTCTTGTGGTTGCTGAGATGATTTTTTGAAATATTAAACTTTGACTTCCGGTTTGGACAGGAAGTAAGGTCAAATTGGGGTCATCTTTTTGTAAATATATTTTGACAATTAGCGATCTGTACAAACGTACAAAAATTGTGAATTTTACCTCTTGTGGTTGTTGAGATATGATTTTTTAAATATTAAATGCTTGACTTCCGGTTTGGACAGGAAGTAAGGTCAAATTGGTGTCATCTTTTTGTAAATATCTTTTGACAATTAACGGTCTGTACAATGGTATAAAAATTGTGAATTTACCTGTTTTGGTTGTTGAGATATGATTTTTTAATATGAAACTTTGACTTCCGGTTTGGACAGGAAGTAAGGTCAAATTAGTCACCTTTGTGTAGATATTTTTCGACAATCAACAGTCTAGACAATGGCACACAAAATGTCAATTTACCTCTTGTGGTTGTTGAGATATGATTTTTTAATATTAAACTTTGACTTCCGGTTTGGACAGGAAGTAAGGTCAAATTGGGGTCACCTTTTTGTAAATATTTATTGACAATTAACGATCTGTGCAATGGTACAAAAATTGTGAATTTACCTCTTGTAGTTGTTGAGATATGATTTTTTTAAATATTAAACTTTGACTTCCGGTTTGGACAGGAAGTAAGGTCAAATTGGGATCACCTTTGTGTAAATATTTTTCGACAATTAACAATCTATACAATGATACAAAAAATGTCAATTTACCTCTTGTGGTTGTGGAGATATGATTTTGTTAAACATTAAACTTTGACTTCCGGTTTGGACAGGAAGTAAGGTCAAATTGGGGTCACCTTTGTGTAAATATTTTTTGACAATTAACAATCTGTACAATGATACAAAAAATGTCAATTTACCTCTTGTGGTTGTGGAGATATGATTTTTTTAAACATTAAACTTGACTTCCGGTTTGGACAGGAAGTAAGGTCAAATTAGTCACCTTTGTGTAAATATTTTTGACAATTAACAATCTATACAATGATACAAAAATGTCAATTTACCTCTTTGTGGTTGTGGAGATATGATTTTTTAAACATTAAACTTTGACTTCCGGTTTGGACAGGAAGTAAGGTGAAATTAGTCACCTTTGTGTAAATATTTTTTGACAATTAACAATCTGTACAATGGTGCAAAAACTGTCAATTTACCTGTTGTGGTTGTTGAGATATGATTTTTACGTGCATACATAATTAGCACGACCAGAGCTGATTTACATTCACCAACAGAGGGCGCACTTTTTTAGCGTTGAAAAAGCCGTGTAGATCTTTCATTTGCAACGTAATCAAAACGTTTTAACTAATAAAGAACGATTGATCGAAATTCGATATCTGATGACCTAATAATGACGTGACAAATTATGTTTCATCTACGTGTTATGTTCTAAGTATGTGCCAAGTTTCAAGTTCATATGAAGTTTGCAAGTATGTGTTTTTTTGTAGACAATCGATCCGGAAAAGAAGAAGAAGAAGGAGAAGAAAAAAAAAAAGAAAAAAAACGAACAATAACTAGATATAAGTTTTTGTCACAACAAAAACAAGGTGTTCGGTTGAAGTTAAAATGGTTACGTCATCAATTCGAAGTGTTGGAGAAGTCAAATGTTAACGTCTGTTGAAGTTCTCGCGAGAAGTTTATTTGAATACAATACAATACTGAATTTAGAAATTATTTTAATATTAAACTTTGACTTCCGGTTTGGACAGGAAGTAAGGTCAAATTGGGGTCACCTTTGTGTAAATACTTTTGGCAATTAACAATCTGTACAATGGTACAAAATGTCAATTTACCTCCTGTGGTTGTTGAGATATGATTTTTTAAATATTAAACTTTCACTTCCGGTTTGGACAGGAAGTAAGCTCAAATTGGTGTAAATATTTTTTGACAATTAACGATCTGTACAATGGTACAACAATTTTTAATTTACCTCTTGTGGTTGTTGAGATACGATTTTTTTAAATATTAAACTTTGACTTCCGGTTTGGACAGGAAGTAAAGGTCAAATTGGGGTCATGTTTTGTAAATATTTTTGACAATTAATAATCTGTACAATGGTGCAAAAATGTTAATTTACCTCTTGTGGTTGTTGAGATATGATTTTTTTAAATATTAAACTTTGACTTCCGGTTTGGACAGGAAGTAAGGTCAAATTGGGGTCACCTTTTTCTAAATATTATTTGACAATTTACGATCTGTACAATAGTGAAAGAATTGTGAATTTCTCTCTTGTGGTTGTTGAGATATGATTTTTTTAAATATTTAACTTTGACTTCCGGTTTGGACAGGAAGTAAAGGTCAAATTGGGGTCACCTTTTTGAACATATTTTTTGACAATTAACGATCTGTACAATGTGAAAGAATTGTGAATTTATCTCTTGTGGTTGTTGAGATATGATTTTTGTTAAATATTAAACTTTGACTTCCGGTTTGGACAGGAAGTAAAGGTCAAATTGGGGTCACTTTTTTGAAAATATTTTTTGACAATTAACGATCTGTACAATGGTGAAAGAATTGTGAATTTATCTCTTGTGGTTGTTGAGATATGATTTTTGTTAAATATTAAACTTTGACTTCCGGTTTGGACAGGAAGTAAAGGTCAAATTGGGGTCACCTTTTGAAAATATTTTTTGACAATTAACGATCTGTACAATGGTGAAAGAATTGTGAATTTATCTCTTGTGGTTGTTGAGATATGATTTTTTTTAATGTTAAACTTTGACTTCCGGTTTGGACAGGAAGTAAGGTCAAATTGGGGTCATGTTTTTGTAAATATTTTTCGACAATTAACAATCTATACAATAGTGCAAAAAATGTCCATTTACCTGTTGTGGTTGTTGAGATATGATTGTTTTAAATATTAAACTTTGACTTCCGGTTTGGACAGGAAGTAAGGTCAAATCGGGGTCACTCACAACTCGAGTTTCATCTACTTGTTAAGTTCTAAGTACATGCCAAGTTTGAAGTTCGTGTGAAGTTTGCAAGTATGTGTTTTTTGTAGACAGTCTATCCGGAGAAGAAGAAGGAGAAGAAAAAAAAAAAAAAAAAAAAACCGAACAAAAACAATAGGTGTTTCGGGTGCATACCCGAACACCTAACAATAGGTGCTCGCGCTGTAGCTCGAACACCTAAAAAGATATAAATAAAAATATATAAAAGACCACAGAACGAACTGCTAAGGCCCTCGGGGCGTGCGCTACTCGCGTGCATGGTCCTTTTTTTTCCTTCTATTTTTTCTTACGGGTTGTGTTACGGGTTGTGTTACGGGTTGCCCCGTGGCCCTTAACTAAAAGCCACAGGGGATCCTGTCCGGGTTGATACCTGTCAACTTGTTTAGATAACAGCAGGAGATAACGGTTCAATCAAGACATTTAGGCTTTGCTATGGATAGGTTTGTGATAAATTGTTCATTATTTTTTGCTAATGTAGTCATTTGACTAGTATGGTATTGTTTGGTTTTATTCGAGCGTTCAAGTGAAAATCGTTTTGATTTTCGTTTTGATTGTGAATGTTTCGCTTCTTTGGAAAATTTCCTTTTAGCCATGGTAGAGAGATATATTTATATCTAGTAGTATGTTATACGTATCTAATAATAATATATACTTTTTGTTCGTATTATATTAACGATAGTAATAATAGAGCAATGGCAGGATGAATCTCTTTTGAGAAGATGTGGTGGTCCTGAAAAGGACCGGTTTTAGTCTTGAAAAAAGACTGGTTGGTTTAGAAGGAGCGGTTTGGACTTACTCTCTTGGTCGCTTCATCCCCCGTTTCGGAGGTGGTGTTGGCCTGGTGAAGAAAGCGTACAAACTCTGTGCTGTATGCAGTTCTCTTTGGTCTGTGAAGTGCTCTTTCAGTTCTTGTGACGCCAACTTGGTAGCCTTCAACAGCCGTTGTTCGATGTCCTCGGCCTGGTGGTTATACTCCTCCAACGTTAGTTTGGTAAAAGCGATGGCGGCCCTGTCGCTGAGTCTATTCCAATTGTCCTGGAAGGACTTTCGGAAAGTCAGCCCACGTTGTGGATGAGGGGGTCGCGATGCTTTCAGAATGTAATGTGGAGGAGTATCCCGTTGGATGGCCCTCGCTAGCGTGTCGATTTGTTTTGTGATGTGGATTTTGGTAGTTGTCAGATTGCTGACTGTACTAGCCAAAGTCTTCACTCGTTTAAAATCGGTTTCTGCTAGTCTGGGTTTATCCTTGGGTGTTGATTTCTCGTTCAGCTCGAAGGATGTTACCAGTGTTTCCTCTAGGAAGTCAATCAGGGGGCGTTGTCCGCTCGTAAACTGGCTTGACTCCGGGGATGCAGGTGAAATGGCAGTTGAAGGCGACTCTGGAATCCTTGATGGGGAAGGTGTTGGTGAACGTCGTTTGAAAGAGCGGTGTTTCAGAGATCTGCTGAGTTTGGTAGACATTTTGTCAGAATGGTTTGTACGGTTTCTCGTTGGCGTTTATGCCGAGGTTAAGCGGACGTGAGAGGAGTGACAATCAAAAAGCCTTTGTGTGAGCTCGGATGCATCATGTGTCTGTATAGTGTTCCCATGGTGCTTCGTGGGCAATGGCAGGTTGCGTCCTCAATGGTAGTTCCAGGGTTTGAGCATATTGAGAAAAGTGCGGGAAAGGGTTTATTGCATTTGCAATGGTGTGTTTTATATTCCCCACTTTTTTTGTGTGGTTGTGTTTTTTCAACATGGAAAGGTTTAGTTACAATTTCCTGTATATGTGGAAATGTAAGAAAAGAAGTACCTTTCTTTTGTATGTGATAAGGGGCTCCGTTCGGAGCTAGAATAAGTATGCTCAGGGTTTGTTTCTTCCTACCGGATGCGGAAAGGTGGAAGTCAAATATTGAACTGTGTTTGCCCAACAGTTTAGGCTAGGTGTTTACCTTTATGGTTCGGTTGTTAGAGAAGCGGTATTGGTTTCCTTCCCGGTTTCGGGAGTGTGGAAAGGGATGGGTATACCTCTATGCACAGTGCAAACTTCTTTTAAAATGTAATTTGTGTCCTGGTTGGACCGTTGTGTACCATAAATGGATTTAGGTTGTAATTATTCTTAATAATAATTATTGGTCCCGGTTTCGGGTGGGATAATGTGTTCATTATTTGAGTTTTGACCATTTGGTCGGGTTTTTATTTATTATTAAAAGCATTTTATTTCTCCATTTTTGGGATAATAAGCCAGGTCTTGCCCCTCCGAGTGCGGAAGTTGGGGAAGGAGTTGGTTATTATTTATGCTTTTACATGGTTGGAACTCCACAAAGTTTAAATGTGTAAAGTGTAAAAGAGTGATGGTGCAATCCCATTCAGTGACACTCCATCTTTGTTGACTTGTATTTGTTTTTCAATATGCATTTGTCATACAAAATTGAAATACAGTAGATCCATATCTGACTATTACCAAAATTTGTCCATTTGACAATAAATATGTTGTGGGAATAGTAGGCCTTTGGTTTGAAGGTACCAATAATAACCGATGGGTCAGAATTGGGAGATGTGTCGAAGAGACAGGATATTTTTATATCCTTTAGTAGCAATAGCTAAGCTTTCATGCCTTACTCGGCAATCATCAGTTGCAAGTAATGGTTCCGAAGAGCCGGGTTGTCTCCTGTCTTGTAAGACATAGGAATGATGTTTTTATCAAACAGTTGGAATGTCTCCGTTTTATTTGAGTGAGAGAGTTCGTTGTTTTTATGTGATTTGTTCCTCTAATAAGGAAAGCAAAACATTGAGGCCTTTCTGAATGCAACAAAGGGTTGTTTCGGAAGTATTTCCGAGAGTTGTGGGTTTTGTTGTATCAGCGGCCAGTGTTTGTTTATTGTTTGATTCACATTGTTGTGGTTAACGAACGGATTATAGGTGGTTGAGAAAACAAGTGGTACTTCCATGTTTTGTATACCTTTTGGTTTACCTTGTGAATGAGTTTGGCTTGGTTTGCCAGTGGTTTTTTTTGGAAGTTTAATTATGCATTGGTTATGCAATTCTCAATCTTTTTTTGGAAGATATTGATATCACTCAGGAGAGTATAACGGGTTGGTTTAGCAGATGTTGGAACAAAGTTTAAACCTTTACCCAGGGCAATTTTCTCAATTTGAGAAGGCTTTGCTATGGATAGGTTTGTGATAAATTATTCATTATTTTTTGCTAATGTAGTCATTTGACTAGTATGGTATTGTTTGGTTTTATTCGAGCGTTCAAGTGAAAATCGTTTTGATTTTCGTTTTGATTGTGAATGTTTCGCTTCTTTGGAAAATTTCCTTTTAGCCATGGTAGAGAGATAGATTTATATCTAGTAGTATGTTATACGTATCTAATAATAATATATACTTTTTGTTCGTATTATATTAACGATAGTAATAATAGAGCAATGGCAGGATGAATCTCTTTTGAGAAGATGTGGTGGTCCTGAAAAGGACCGGTTTTAGTCTTGAAAAAAGACTGGTTGGTTTAGAAGGAGCGGTTTTGGACTTACTCTCTTGGTCGCTTCATCCCCCGTTTCGGAGGTGGTTTTGGCCTGGTGAAGAAAGCGTACAAACTCTGTGCAGTATGCAGTTCTCTTTGGTCTGTGAAGTGCTTTTTCAGTTCTTGTGACGCCAACTTGGTAGCCTTCAACAGCCGTTGTTCGATGTCCTCGGCCTGGTGGTTATACTCCTCCAACGTTAGTTTGGTAAAAGCGATGGCGGCCCTGTCGCTGAGTCTATTCCAATTGTCCTGGAAGGACTTTCGGAAAGTCAGCCCACGTTGTGGATGAGGGGGTCGCGATGCTTTCACAATGTAATGTGGAGGAGTATCCCGTTGGATGGCCCTCGCTAGCGTGTCGATTTGTTTTGTGGATTTTGGTAGTTGTCGGATTGCTGACTGTACTAGCCAAAGTCTTCACATGTTTAAAATCGGTTTCTGCTAGTCTGGGTTTATCCTTGGGTGTTGATTTCTCGTTCAGCTCGAAGGATGTTACCAGTGTTTCCTCTAGGAAGTCAATCAGGGGGCGTTGTCCGCTCGTAAACTGGCTTGACTCCGTGGAGGTGTGCAGTTTGTGTGGTGGAGGGAGTAGTGCGCAAGCGCAGCATGCATATTGATGATTTCGGGACATCGTTGATTGGTTGAAAGTGCACAGCCAAGACCATTGAAGGGATGTAGGAGTAAAGTAAAAACAACCGGCTCTTTTCAGAGCCAACACATATTCCAAGAAGAGATTATTACCGAGTCTGTTATGAATATTAACTGTTCGATTTAATCATTAAAATAAATTATATTCGTGTATGTCTGTGTTTTTAATAGTATCTTTGTCTATTGGCAAGAGGATAAGTGTGATGCACAATGTCCCTGTAAACAATTTTTTTAATCTCATACTTTAACAGTAACGTTAATTCTAGAAATTATTTCAATCTGACATAAAACAATTTGCTTATTTATACAGAATTTTCTTTCGTCCTAGCTTAATTTGTTCTTTTTTCATTTCTAAATTCCAATAACTAAATTGAATACATTTTATACAGTCTCTGACGAAAAACAAAGTAACCTACATTATTTTTCATCTATAAACCTATTCAACTTCACTTCATCAATAACTTTATACAGAACAAATCAACATCTATACAACGTGTACCTATGCATTAACTGTGCATAGCGCGCAAAGGGTCAACGCACTGTGAGCCAGTCACTGTGGAGGGAGTAGTGCGCAAGCGCAGCATGCCGGAGGTGTGTAGTTTATGTGGTGGAGGGAGTAGTGCGCAAGCGCAGCATGCATATTGATGATTTCGGGCAAGTTGAGACAGTCGTTTCTCACATCACCTCTCTTATACATTTGTCAATGAATTTAAAGGTGGAGGTGTGCAGTTTGTGTGGTGGAGGGAGTAGTGCGCAAGCGCAGCATGCATATTGATGATTTCGGGCAAGTTGAGACAGTCTTTTCTCACATCACCTCTCTTATACATTTTTCAATGAATTTAAAGGTGGAGGTGTGCAGTTTGTGTGGTGGAGGGAGTAGTGCGCAAGCGCAGCATGCATATTGATGATTTCGGGCAAGTTGAGACATAATGACACAAAAATATAAACACAAAAGAACACATTCAACTCTTTTTATTATTTTTTTATTCACTTTTTTTTTTAATTCACGTAACAATGAATGGATTACCGATACAAATCACTATATAAAAGAAAACTCAAAAATTATTATAACTCAAAGTATTAATAATTCCCAAGAAAAATGCACATTAAACAAGAATCCCTATATAAAAACAATGTAAATCAAATATCTATTATATCAAATCATCTATTATATCAAATCATCAATATGCATGCTGCGCTTGCGCACTACTCTGAAAAGAGCCGGTTGTTTTTACTTTTCTCCTACATCCCTTCAATGGTCTTGGCTGTGCACTTTCAACCAATCAACGATGTCCCGAAATCATCAATATGCATGCTGCGCTTGCGCACTACTCCCTCCACCACACAAACTGCACACCTCCACGCGCGTGCCCAGACGTGTCTCAACCAGTATTTTGAGGAGGAGGAGCAGTGCAGTGAGAGTGTTCCGCATTACGACCAACATTGAGGAGGAGGAGCACACCTCCATGCACGCGCCCAGACGTGTCTCACGCGCGAGCGCCCGTGCAGTTTGTGTGGAGGGAGTAAGTATTTTGTGTGCAGTTTGTGTGGAGGGAGTAGTGCGCAGTTGTGCGCAGTATTTTGTGTGCAGTATTTTGTGTACAGTTGTGTGCAGTGGTAAAATTGTGGTTGAAAAAAAATAAATTGAAAAAAAAAATTCAATCATGTGTGGAGCAAATCAGTCCTCTTTGTGGTGGAGCAGTCTGCAGTGATTTTGTGTCTGCAGTTTGTCTGCAGTGATTTTGTGCAGTTTGTAATGGCATTCCACCGGTGGAGATTTGCACTTTGTGGTGGAGCAGTGGTAACACAATTTTTTTTTTACTTGGCCGAAATGATGTCATAAAAAAATTGAAAAAAAAAATTTGAAGTTGGCCATCAAAAAAATAATTATGGTGCTCCACCACCACACAAAGTGCAATGCTCCACCACATTGCTCACGTGCAGTGGTGGACTGTGGTGGAATGCCATTACAAACTGCACAAAATCACTGCAGACAAACTGCAGACTGCTCCACCACAAAGAGGACTGATTTGCTCCACATATACTACTCCCGTATTTTGATATGGATCATATTCATGTTGTCAAGACATTGGCCATAGTAAATGGTCCACTTATATCACTTCGTCATCTGAAAAAAATGGTCTCTGGTAGAGGAGGATAGGATTGGCTGATGCTCAGGGATGGTCATTACAATTGTGTATTGGTGTTGATGTGCAAAGGTGGGGAGATGATTAAATCATCTCCTCACTTTGGGCAGCAACTTTAGGAGTGCCTAAATACTATGTCTTTCCTAATAACAGGAACAAAGACTTTAAATAAAGCAGCAGTCGTTGTACATTCTTTTGAACGTAACATTGTGCATTGTGCACATTGAGTTTATAATTTGATGTTGATGTTGATGTTGGTGTTGGTGTTGAACTTTTAAAGGGTAAGAGTTTAAAGGATAAATGTTTGTCCCCTTGGTAAAATGACAAACAAATAAATGACTGAAATTGAAATTCACTATAGCTGATTGAAACTATAAGGGCAAACTGTTAAGAAATACAAAACTCACAGTCCCCTTGGTAAAATGACGAACAAATAAATGACTGAAATTGAAATTCACTATAGCCGATTGAAACTATAAGGGCAAACTGTTAAGAAATACAAAACTCACAGAATGTATCGTCTTGACATAAGGGAATGTTTCCCAAGACTCCTCGTGGATTTCCAATGATCCTTTAGGAGCCAAAGCACGAATTAACCTTGGGAGTTTGCTGAAAGAAAGGAAATAACGAAAAGTGTTCACAGTGGGCAACTATTTTGTAATAATTATAATTGATAAGGGAAAGTAAGCTTTTCGATATCCAATTCGTTACTTTGAAAATCGAGTAACTACCAATGCTACCTTTTCCGCATAAAGTACCCTGGGGAAGTAAGTTCCATTCTTGTTAAGGTGTTTGTGAAAATGGAGAATCAATACTAGCAATCACTGGAGGGCAAAATTAAATGAATTGTTTATCACTGGATGCAAGAATTACATCATCCTATAAATATCCCACTGCTATATAGGATTCTAGCCAGCCGATCGTAACCGAGCAAGTTCGGTGGTCGAGAGATTATAAAAGACGTCTGGACTAGTAAGCATAAGGTCGTGAAATCCGTCCAAGTCGCCTGTGATTTTTGTCCCCACAGATACTCGGAAAGCACCAAGTATACAGTACTATACACACGTCGGTGTAGGTCAAAATTAAATCACTAGCAGTCCTTGTTGACCCGCATCCTGTTGGTGAGTGTGGCGTAATTCCAACATAAACCGCATATGCTGGTTCCAAGAATCATCAGGAAAAAAGCCAATTGGGAAAAGCATTGACCACCCCTTTTCTTTAAGGATTCACGCAAAAAAATTAGAAAGTTCATGACTTGCCTTTAACGTATGTGTTGTAAAGATTCAAAATCTTATTAAGAAAGTCAATTTCTAATTCTAAAATCGTTTTTGAACATTAAAATCAATTCAGGTGAAATTACAAACAACGATATGTCAGCTCTGGAACCGAAAGTAGCGAAAAGAATGTAGATATGTACCATCAGCCAATGATTCATTTCAGATTTTAATTGTTATTCACATTTCACGAAAATGTCAGATAGAATAACTTCTCAACATATTTGGTATTATACGGCACGCACCCACAGATTCTTATCATTTGACTGGTTGAACACACATCACGTACCATCCACTAGTTTTGCCATTGCGCCTTCGCTCTAAAACCATTTCTGTAGCAAAACGAGTATAAGGTAGTAAATACTATCTTAAGGGTGTATGGGATGAGGTAGTACCTCTGGAGGGGGTGCATGTCGCACTCTCTCGGGAGTAGTTGTCTTGGGAGTAGTTATCTCGGGAGTAGTTCACTCGGGAGTAGTTCGTCCACCTTTGATCCCCACCTGGCACCAAACTCTCACCTGTGGCGCCAAGAAGCTGTACCGCTTGGACTGGCGGGCTAAACCAGGTGAGGGTAGCTGACAGGTCTAAAACCCTCGGCGAGTTAGGGTCCAGAAGCGCGCTGTGGAGTGTATAGTGCACGTCGGAGTACAGAAGAACACCTGGCCATCCACTACAGCCAAGGAAGTTACCAGTCGTAACGTCTCATTTTGCCACTGGACTCTGTCTTCTGAGGCCGATAGGGTGGGGTTGTTACAGTGCAACAACTTCTCCACCAAAAACTCCGTCACGCACAGGTTTTTGTGCAACTCTTTCCTTCCCTTCAACTTTTCATCTTTTCACTACTCCGACTCTTAAAAAGTCCTGCGGCGATGGGAGATGAGCGAAACGACAGGTAGGCGGCCTGCACATATGCTGTGGAGCAGTGGTCGCTCTTCTTTGTACTAGGGGCAGCATTCCAGGTGACTGAGCAGCCCTCTCTAGGACAGCACTGCTAAGCTGGCAGTTAACCTATTTTGTGGTCGACATTATAAGAAAAAAAACTTATTTTTGGCGCATGGAACGTCCGCACCCTCATGGACAGAGACAATACGTATACAGCAAGGCCTCAGAGAAGATCAGCCCACGTAGCCAGGGAATTGGCACAGTACAAGATTGACATCGCCGCGAAACGCGATTCGCTGATGAAGGATTAGTCTGTTAACCTGAGGGTGGTTACACGTTTTTCTAGATGGGCAAAGCAGAGAGCGAAGACAGGAGTCAATGAAAGCCATGAAGCTTCGTCTACCCTTCACCTCTTCGCGCCATCTGACTGTCATCAGTGCTTATGGATGCGTCCCAGGTCCAAGCAATGACATCTTAATGATTATGTCATTGTCCGCAGGCAGGACATCCCTGATGTGAAGATCACCAGGGCCATTCGGGGAGCATAATGTTGGACTAACCACAGACTGGTCAGGTCAATTTTCAGCCTTCACATTCCTCCGTTACAGTGCAAGAAACCAAAGCTGTCTTGACCATCTTTCAACAGAAGCTAAAACGGCCAGACGTACGTCGCTGAGAAGTACCAGTCCCATCTCGACGACATGCTGACTGCTCATGGACCACTGACTGGAGACCCAGCTGAAAAGCAGATACAGTTTAAAGAGTTGGTGACAGAGTCAACAAAGGAAGTGCTTGGACCCAAGCAGCGAACACACCAGGACTGGTTTGAGGAAAATAACGAAGAAATCATCAAACTCTTGGAAGACTAACGCAAGGCATTCATTGAATGGCAGAATGACATATCCTCCATCTCGAAAAAGGATTGCGTCAAACACTTACATAGCAAGGCTCCGAGCGAGCTACGCAAGATGTAGGACAACTGGTCGGCATGCAAAGCAGATAAAGTCCAGCACTATGCAGACACGAACAACTCCAAACATTTCTTCAGTTCGATCAAAGCTGTGTATGGAGTCCAGCACCACTCCTCTCCTCGCAGCTGACGGTACAACCCTGCTCAAGGATAAAAGCAGCATCACTGAAAGGTGGAGAGAACATTTCGCTAATCTTCTAAACAGACCCTCCACTGTTGACCTAGTTGCTCTTGACCAGATCCCACAGAAGCCGACATTTGATGAGCTTGACCTCCCCCCAAAAAAAACATTGGAAGTGATCAAGAAGGCCATCAGACAGACCAGCGCTGGCAAGGCATCAGACATTGATGGAATCCCTGCAAAGCTTTACAAGGCAGCAGGCTCTGAGACAGAGACCATGCCAGATGAATTCAGGGATGCCACTATCGTTTCCTTGTTCAAGACCAAGGGTAACAAAGCTGATTATGGCAACTACTGAGGCATCTCCCTGTCCATTGCTGGAAAGATCCTGGCCCGAGTGACCCTCATCCGCCTGATCAGCTCTCTGAAGAAAACTTGCCGGAGGCACAGTGTGGCTTCAGACCTGGTCGCAGCACTGTTGAAATGGTATTCACGGTGAGACAAGTCAAGGAGAAATGCATTGAACAGAAGATGGATCTCTACGTAGTCTTCATCGACCTGACAAAGGCCTTCGATGCGGTCGATCGGGAGGCTCTGTGGATCATACTTGTCAAACTTGCCTGCCCCAGAAAATTCACCCAGATCATCCGCCTCTACCATGATGGCATGACGGGATCAGTGCTGACTAACGGCGAATAGTCTGCGCCTTTTAACATATCCAATGGAGTGACACAAGGCTGCGTTCTCGCCCCAGTATTATTCAACCTCTTCTTCAGCCGCGTTCTGGGTCATACCTTTCAGGACCTTGACCGTGGTGTCTACGTGAAGTACCGACTGGATGGATCTCTCTTCGATCCAGTCGTCGTAGATATCTACGACGACTAAATGCCAAGAACAACGGTTCAACCACGAAGCACTCTTTGCAGATGACTGCGCCCTCGTGGCTTATACGGAGTCTGGATCTCCAGTTCATTGTGACCAGATTCGCAGAAGCAGTACAGCTCTTTGGTCTTACGATCAGTCTCAGCAAGACAGAAGTTCTCAGCAAGACAGAAGTTCTCCACCAGCCAGCCCCAGGCTCTACAACACCACCCCCTAGTGTGCACATCGACAACACACAGCTGAAAACAGTTGACTCCTTCAAATACTTGGGCAGTGTAATATAGTCAGATGTCTTGACTATAAGGAGAAACAGAACATTTTAATACCAAGGAACGATAAATATTTTTAACACGAGATTTAATAATAGGAACATAATCATTTTTCCCAGGAGTGTCTTCAATAAATAACCAATTGCAAATATGGCTCCTGCTCTGTTCTCCTCAACTAAAGACTCATCGATATTTTTAAAGTCTGGTGGCGATACGACAGGATTGATTTTCATGATATTTTCATGATATTTCTTCAAATTTAAGGAGTTTTCCATTGCTGAGAACATCTTCATGCTTCATAATATTAACTGATTTCAGGACAGTGCTATTAAGAGTATTACTTTTACTATTTAGTCATCAAAGGGTTACTCCAGAGCGGAATATTATGAGTTTCGTTAATACAAGAGAAAACGGGCAAATTATACCCCGACCTTATTAAAGGCCTCGATAAGTTCTTGATAGAAAAGAGTAGTTCTGGAACGTAGATTAGAGTTTTTCTTATTATTGATTAAACCAGTTCCACCCATATATATTAGGGGGCCATTAATAGTGTTTCTTTTTATCAACTCAGATTTACCCTTCCAGTAAAAGTGATAAATAATATCGTTCATTTTCTTAATCCATTCGTCAGGGCAAGGCAGAACACTTCCTAAATAATTTAGTCTCGCCCCAACTAGAGTGTTAACTATAGCAGCTTTACCTTTTAAAGTAAGATTACGTTTAGTTCATTTAATTAAAGTGCATTGAATGTTGTTTAATCTGGGACTCCAATTATCATCTGGAATAACATTAATTCCTACAAAGATGCCAGGAATTTTCATCTTATCCCTTTCATAAGTGAAGCCGCAAGGAGTACCCTTTCTTTGTTTCCAATTCTCCAACCATAGCCCTTTAGTTTCATGAACATAAAGTTTAGTTCCACTACAATAAGTATTAATAATAAGTTTCATGTGCTCAAAGTCACTGTTTTCTCCAACAAAAAATGGTAGTATCATCAGCGTGTTGAATGAGATTAATGTAGCATTGATCACCATGGTTTTTTATCCCTTTGAAATTATCATTAGATTTAAATTAAATAAGCGAGCCCTTCAGCGCAAACAGAAAAAAACAAATACCCATTTTTCTCATAATACAAAACAAATAATTCCAGTTTATTCTGTCAAAGGCTTTTTCTTGGTCAATGCAGACAAGAGCAGCTTCAAGATTGTTCCAGTTGATGTAATCAACTGTGTCTCCGAAGATCATAACATCTTCAGATACGAGAATAGGCATATTTTGTCATTCTATTAGTATTAACCTTTGAGAGAATTTTATAATCGACCGTCAAAAAGCTGATCGGTCTCCAATCTTTAGATCATATTTACTTCCTGAGTTTTTATAAATTAACCTAATAAGAGCAGTATTCATAGCAGTAGCCAAAGAACCCTTTTCGGTTATTTATTTATTTATTTATTTATTTATTTATTTATTTATTTATTTATTGGGGGATTAATGGTGTAAACAACTTTTAAATGAAATGGGTTGTCTTACCTACTCAAATGTAGTATCTTGTGAGTGAATTGGCCTCTTGCTGACTTCTCAATAGGCTCATTTGTAATAATTTCAACACCTTCATTGACCATTGTTTCATACAGACTGGCCTCTGCAATAGACCACAAATAGCCGGTGCGAAACTGCAACATACGAAACATGTATTTTGTTAATTGAAAGCTGTTTTAAAAATCCGCCTGTTTGTCTGTCCTGTTCATTTTCCTTGTTTGTTTTGTTTATCCTTGTATTGTCCCCGTAGGCATTTCTGTACAAGCTTTGACTTTTCAATATGCCTTCATATTTGCTTGTCTCATATATCTTGGGCTTTTTGTCTCTTAATAATTTACTGTTTACTTTTCGACAAATTTCCAAATTGTTTTCCATCATTTATTTTGTATGTTGCAATATGGAAATAAATGTGAAGTTGAATTTAATTGAATTGATGGTTTATCCGCTACGTGTACATCGTAGCCCACTAGCGATGAAATGGCACCCAGTGTCTTGAAGCTTTAGCGTCAAGCAGGGAGGAGGAAGGGTCGGGGCAAAAGTGCGCCACCAAAGCAGCATGTCGTATTCGCAAACGCCGATACGCGTGTAGACTGGTCCCCTGTATTTATCCTATATCAAGGATATAGACAGGCTCTTGGAGTACCATTTGATACTTTGTGCTGAAGATCTGACGTCACGCTTCGAGGCTCGCGTGCTAGCTACCAACCAAGGTCAAAGTTGAGCATCGGGGAAAATGGCGGTATGGCGGTATGGCGGCTGCACGGCCATGATATGGGGTGCGTTCCGCTTGCGCGAACGTTGCAAACGTTCGCCAACGTTTGCAAACAATTTCGAGTGGAACCAACTGTGCCCCGCCAACGTTGGCGAACGTTAGCAACAGACGGTGAACGTAGTTTTGAGGTGTGTTCGCGGTTGTTCGAACGTTGCACTCACAATCGGTTCCACTTTGACCCATCCGTCACCAAACGTTCGCGCAAACGTTTGTAATACAATCGTCCAAGCGGAACGCAGCCCTGGTGTAATTCACGCGCCTCTAGCTCAAAGCGTGACGTCAGATATTCAGGCTCATGTGTGTGCTGAACATCGTGATACGCGACGACGGGTACATTTACTGTGTTTAAGCACGTATGCACTGTTCAAATAGCTAGTGTGCGTCAATAACATTCTCTCGCGCGCTGCAAACGTATACGTGCACGCACGTACGTGTATTATAACGGCTTGGCGACAACATTTTCTGAATCATTTACGTTAGAAATCTTAAAATATCGCTCTGAAAATTAATTTGCCGGTACCATCTGGAGGGACTAAATCTATTATTTTTTCTACTTGCAAAAAATATATTATTTACAAAAAAGTATGATAGCCCTGCTGAAATTAGTGTTAGTTTTCAAACGATTTTCGCTGTTTAATTTGAAAAAAACGTAACCTTGTAAACCACTCCTACGACTGCTTAATGATGGCTTACAGAAGTAGCCTAACAAGTTCCCATAATTTTCAAAGCAGTAAAATAATTAAACTAAACGGCTTTTTTAAACATCCGTTATACATGTTTCGCGTCATTTCAACAAAAGAACTAACGACTGGAGCAGTCATCAACGAAGCATTTGACATTTTCCCTTTAAATTGTGTTGTTGGGGTACATATTTATTATTTTTATAACATCACCCCCTTTTAAATAGTTATATTATGATTTGATAGCGTTATTAAACATAATGCCTATATTTGAGACAGTCTTTTGTAACCCCTAAATATTGTTTTGAAATTATGCAATGGCCGGTGTTAATTTAAAATATTTCATATTAAATCAAAGGGGAATATGGATTTGGGAGGTATCTATATCAATTTTCCAAACAAAAAAATTTTAAGAATTGATTGAGAAATAAGCATTGTGTCCAAAGTAGTATTTTATCTCAGAATGAACATATGAGTGTGCCCCTTCTTGTATGTACCGCCTGTAGCGTCCTGAATTCTCCCTGGGACAACAGATTTCCTTTTGTTTTGTGATGAACAACCAAAGGCAAAAATTTGGAATTGACAATTTATTTCCAATGTTTTCTTTTCACGTTTTAATCTTGTGTTGAATATCACATTTTTCCGTCAAGGACGTCATTGAAAATGTCCCAGTTTCAACATAAAGCAACCCCTTATATCATATTTTTCTGATAAAGATAAAAATGTACTGGAAAAATCCTTCCAGATATCACTCAGCCAAAAGGAACTTTGAATAAGTTTACTGTGGTGCAAGACGTTATTATGCGGATCCTAGTTACGCGATCACCGCGCCAGTCTAAAATCACCCACCGACAGCTGGCGCTACAATTTGGACGATCCACAGCCGCTAATCGGGAAGGGCAGTTCGTAGTGAAAGTCAGGCTCATGGACTTACCCCCACGAATTCATGCCCGCATGAATGGCGCCCGCGGCGGCGATTGATTTATCGAATCACAGCGGATAGGTGACGGTGTGTGTAAAATAACGAGTGACGTCTTGCATTGAGATTAACTGTGGACTAAAGCAGTAATACACATGATTTCGCATTTTGATGTCAATGTAAAGTGATAAACTCAAAGAAAACTGGCTCTAAATCTTAACTTTAAGTTCCAAAACATATTTATTAAGGGAGCTAAAACTCATAAGATTTGAGGCTTTGCATGGTGGAATATCGGTATCGTTTCGGTTTGCGGTAACAAACTATCGCGAAGCTGAGGTACAGGTTCAGGTACAAAATCGATTTAGAAGATCAAGAATACAAAAATACTTTACCTCTTCTAGTGTGTATGGTAGCAAAATCCGACTGTAAACAAAACAAACATATGATTGTTATGGAACATGTAATCTTTCATATAATAGGATTAGTTGATGTGACCCAATCCTCGAAAAGAGTCTGCAGTAGCCACAGCTACCGTTATGTTACAGGCTCTCAAACATGACTTTGCACGATGCAAATCAATACAATTGTCTCTATTTCAGCTTATCAAGACTGACCAAGTCAGCCAATAAAATCCACTTTGGCACAAAAATTAAGCTGGATCCAAAATCCTAATAGGATCCAGTCACATTAATAGCCCATATGTCGTATTCATGCGGTGAATTTGCTCAGCTGTATTTTCTTTTTGGTTATTTTAAAGCTAACACCAACTTTAATACACAAATATGATCATAATTATATCAGATCATAGCGGTGTTTGTTTTTATTGTACACGTAGGCCTTCATTTCATAAACTGATACTTGATGACATGTATGAGAAACATTACTGGTGCGAGATCAATCATCATAGCAAGCTTCCCAAATGACCGCAAAAGGAAAATTCTTTGACGGTCAAATAATGTTTCAATTTGACCAGTTCAAGCTCTCAATATTAACGTACACATACATAATTTCACAAAAGACGACTATTTGTAGAGTGCATCTTTAAATTGTAACTTTAAACAGACCTTTATCATACTGTGGCCATCTTTTTTCATATTCCCTGTGTAACCATTGACAATGACTCTTCAAATCATAGAGGGAAAGGTGGAAGGGAAGAGGAAATGGGAAACGCAAGAGGAATGGTTTGACAAAATTAAAGAGTGGACTAAAGTCTATTGCCTACATTTCTCAGGTGTACCCATATGTATGGCCAGGTGTGCCAATTAATACTTTTGGGCATGGTGCAAGCCCAATATTGGTTGCATAATGAAAAGTTATGGACACTTGCGCATCACCACTGTGCACGTCACACACAAAGCACGTCTAAGCATTACATTTTAAAAGCAGTTGCTCCTTAAAATCTGTCATAGCACTGAAATGGACAAGCCTGTAAACTCGGGGTGATCAGAATATGAAATAAAAATTCAAGGCCTTTCTAATGATATTAATGTTTTACATTATTACCATGAAAATGATTACCCCAATATAATTTACAAAACTTGATTCATACCACGTCTTGGCAGAAAAGCCTATTCAATAAAGCACGAAACGCAAACAGAAACTATTTTTTTTATCTCATGGCCTTGTTCAACGTCTGGTAACCAAAACAAGAAGTATGTTTGTTCTTTGGGGTGACGTCATTATTTAAGCCCATGAAATTCCCTTCACAGTGATACAACAGCTGTGTCTATTGGACAATATTTTCCAACGACCATTTTTAATTAACAAACTTATACCCAATCAGATCTACGGTTAAGTTGGGATATTACAGGGCACATACCATTTACAGAACAATGTATAACACATGTACTGTGAGTGTAGGTACCAATCTGCTCTTCGAATGCCGTCTCTTGCGTTTGTGATAAACCAAACGAAGATGAGTAAATTTCACTGTAAATTTAATGTTATATTTCTGTCGAAAAACATAGACAAAGCTAAGAAAATGCTCCTGGGAAATACAAAGCATCATTTGTGACATGTTTGGGGTATGGGAGGTAGGATTTAGTCCTCATTAGGTTGATTTAATATGCCAGTTTTCAGTAGTTGACGTTGACGATTCTTTGGTCAAAACGTTTTGTGTGGAGTGGCGCGCAGCGCCTGTGTGTGTGTGTGTACGTAATTTTGTACACGTTTAATAGGGCGCGCGTGTTCAGTTCACACGAGGGGCTTTTGTCCTATTTTGTATACATACTTTTCATTATGGGTCAGGTGTACCCACATGTATGGCCAGGTGTGACAATTGTTTTGGGCATGGTGTAAGCCCAATCATGGTAGGAGTTAGGTATGCCCCAAGTGCGTTTTTTTATATGACCGGATAGTTAATTTTTTCAGCATCCGGCAAAATTGTTATGTTTTTGGAAATAAGTTTTTTTTTTCCTTATTTCATTTGAATCAGTGTATATGGCACAGCTATATCGTTGCAACTGGAGCTACAACATTAACAACAAAACACTATAGTGGAAGTGATACTATAGTTGTGGCGTGGCATCGCAGATGTTAGGAAGCTTCTACTTACTATTCTGTTTTAATGCAGTCGCATCTGGCGCCCGCGTGACCAACACTAGGAAAGTAGCAACGTCAACTTCATTTTGTATTGAAAGACCAGTCAACTTTAGGAAATAGCCTGCGTACAAAACTCGATGAGGCCTACACGACAAGAGCTGCGAAATATTTTAGACATAATTGAAGCATCTCCCAATTTTGAGATCAAAATAATGGTATTACGATTAATTTCGAAAGAATGCGATATATTTTGTACATAATTATATTGTTCGGTTTTTTTTTTTAAAAGGGGGGGGGAGAGGAAGATTGATACCTTCAGCTTTGCACCAAGTTTAGTTTCACATGACAATTGGAAAATTGTTATTTTCGAAATACCAATATGTGGAAAATGATATTACATATAAATTACAGAGAAACCAAAACACGCTAAATTCAAAGTTATGTGAAATGCTCAGTTATTTTATTGTTGAAACGCTCTTATACTCCACTAACTTTAGAAATATCTTTTTTTTTAATTATTAATTTCGAGGTGGGTGTGTGACAATTGTTACAAACTACCAATTGTTTGAAAGAACTATATTTCAATAAATATCATTTTCTAATTTTGATCTACCTTAAAACGGGGTTGTTTCTTATGAGAATAATGGCAGGTCTAATTCATGGTAAGTTTCCGGTGAAACCATGTTTACTCTCTGTACATGTCTATAACTGGTTGTCACTATAGTGGAAGTGATACTATAGTTGTGGCGTGGCATCGCAGATGTTAGGAAGCTTCTACTTACTATTCTGTTTTAATGCAGTCGCATCTGGCGCCCGCGTGACCAACACTAGGAAAGTAGCAACATCAACTTCATTTTGTATTGAAAGACCAGTCAACTTTAGGAAATAGCCTGCGTACAAAACTCGATGAGGCCTACACGACAAGAGCTGCGAAATATTTTAAACATAATTGAAGCATCTCCCAATTTTGAGCTCAAAATAATGGTATTACAATTAATTTCAAAAGAATGCGATATATTTTGTACATAATTATATTGTTCGGTTTTTAAAAAAAAGGGGGGGAGGAAGATTGATACCTTCAGCTTTGCACCAAGTTTAGTTTCACATGACAATTAGAAAAATTTAATTTTCGAAATACCAATGTGTGGAAAATGATATTACATATAAATTACAGAGAAACCAAAACACGCTAAATTCAAAGTTATGTGAAATGCTCAGTTATTTTATTGTTGAAACGCTCTTATACTCCACTAACTTTAGAAATATCTTTCTTTTTTTTAATTATTATTAATTTCGAGGTGGGTGTGTGACAATTGTTACAAACTACCAATTGTTTGAAAGAACTATATTTCAATAAATATCATTTTCTAATTTTGATCTACCTTAAAACGGGGTTGTTTCTTATGAGAATAATGGCAGGTCTAATTCATGGTAAGTTTCCGGTGAAACCATGTTTACTCTCTGTACATGTTTATAACTGGTTGTCATTTTTAACCAAGCCTAATCAATCAACCCGTATTATAATAGCATAAGCACCACAATTTTCAAGCAAAACGTTTTTTTAAACTTATATTTAAACTTCTAACAACTTTTAGTAATTTATCGTAGGTTTTGTATTATGTCTACGAGGATATAACCTTGAAGGATTTAAACAAAAACACCCTTAAATATAAGAAATTTACCTAATCTAGGATTAAATTGTGAGCAAGTCGTTTTAAATTCATTAATCTAAACAAAATGGTGCTTTTGATGACGTTTAACTAACTATCTTTTTTGTTAATAATTTGTCTATTTTTTAGGGGGCGTTTGTTTCAGGTCGAAAAGAGAAAAATAATAATTTGTCAATATTTTTGCTATTTTGAAGAGCAGCAGAGACAGGGTTGTAATTTTGATACACACTTCAACACAGTAACCTCAAGAGACAGTATCTCAATACAACCCACAGCGCACTATCACGCAGGGACATTGACAGAGTGCGGTTCGTCGGCGACTAATCAGCGTCATTGTTTTCTCCCATGAAGAACTCGTGTAATTTTTTTCTATGAAAAAAATTTACAATTAGCAAAATTGCCAGTAGTATGTATGGCGCATTACGTACCCGGTTTGTGGAGGGATTATTAAGGAGGGTGACGTCACCCTCCTCAATCCCTCCTCAATCCCTCCTTAATCCCTCCACAAACCGGGTACGTAATGCGCCATATTGTAATGCGGCACACACAAACTGCACACAAAATACATGGGCGCGCGCGCGCCGGGCGCGCGCGTGTGATCGGCCAAGTAAAAAAAATTTTGTGTTACCACTGCTCCACCTCCACAGTGTGCAGTTTGTCTGCAGTGATTTTGTGCAGTTTGTAATGGCAATGCACCACAATGCACCACCGCTGCGCCACAACGCAGGTCCATTTGCTGTATTAAGGTTTTGCACTGACGTCACGAAGGGGCGTGTCAAGTTCACTCGCCGCCATCTTGGTAGGCAAAATGCCATAATTTTACGTACAAACAGTAGGCGGAATTTCTCAAATTGGCTTTAATTTACGGTTGAGACAAACTACAGAGAACTGATGGACACAATTCAACGAAGTAGTTACTACTTTCATAGAGCTACTAGCTCTATGCTACTTTTATATCAGTCAACTGCCGTAACCAGGCAAGCACGGGCGATCACTTTTATTAATGACTGTTTTCTTCAGAGTGGTGTTGTATCAATATTGTATCAAGTTTGTATCGACTGACTGACCCCGCCGGCGCTCTTCGTGGGTTCATGACCTAAATGCACTCATTTACATAAGAAAGACACACATCTGCTATAGTACAAGCTAGCTCATCTCAAAATGGTGACTTACATGTGTTGTGTCGGACTGTCAGAATAGGCAAGGAGAAACCATAAGTCATATTATCGTTTTCCCAGCGATCCCAAACGGAGAGCAAAATGGACTGCAGCGCTGAAGAAACCGTTGGAGTGGCAGCCGACGAACAGCAGTCGTGTATGCAGTGATCATTTCATCTCAGGTAGGAAGGCAAACCCGTACGTATCTTTCCTTTCTCCATTTCATGACCTAGGCCCTAAACAAAGTTAGCAGAAAGCCAAAAACAACTCTGTAGGACTACACATGTATCATAAATACTTATAGTTTCTCGTTAGTGCCTGCATTTTGGCCCAGCATGGATATCTTCATTTAGTTATTATATTAAAAGCAGTGCCTACAATTACAAAATACAAAACAGTTTTTCATACAATTAAAGTGAAAGTGTGAATTTCACTCATCATCAGTTGATTGAATTGGACAGCAACTAATGTTAGTCCTCTTACAGTCTTAGTTTTCTTACACTAGTAATACAGTGAAGTGTGTCATGTGCATGGACTCTTTTGCAAGCTCAAAAAAGAGACAAAAATGGATGGAAAACATTGGGAAAGACTTGCATTTGGCAATAATAATGAATGGTGAATAATGAAACATTTCTCTCTCATCGATCTTATGAGAGAGGTTGACGCAAAACTAACAACTTTCATTTGGAAAATGGGTTAAAATAGGGTTTTGAATTTGTTTCAAGTTAAATCGTAGACTTGAGAAAAGAGTTCAGTTCGTGTCAAAAACAGATGCTACAAATACATTATCCAATCCATAAACGCTTAACTTATTCCTGCATACTTATGTCTTATATTGTATGTTTATTCTAGGAGCCAAGAGCGATGATCTGTTGTCACCAGACTACACGCCATCAGTGTTCGACTGTTTGACTTCTCCCAAGAAACGACAAGTAGAACATTCACTTCAAACGTACCTCAGGAGGAGAGATTCCAAAAAGAGGAGAAAAGAAGCGAGTGCAAGATGTGAAGCAGCACAAGGCTTGGTGAATTTGTCACGTTCAGACGCCCCTGCAACATCCACTACTTGTACTGCAACATCAACACAAGAACTTAGCTCCTGCACAATTTCAAATCAACGTGAAGTACAAACATATCTTGGATTTGCTGACATTGCTACTCTAAATGATGAATGCCAGGCTTTACGTAGTGAAAATGCTTTACTCAAGACCAAGATCGCAAACTTTCCATTGATGAAGATTCTTTTCAGAACAGTGATAAAAAAGTGAAAACTTTAACTGGTCTGTCTTCATTTCATGTCCTCACAGCAATACTGGCTCTTATATCTGTTCATTTGAGACCTTCAAAATCTTTATCTAATTTTCAGCAGCTACTGATGACATTAATGCGTTTACGTTTTAATATGAACACTCAATATATTGCATTTTATTTTGATATTCATACATCAACTGTATCTCGTATTTTCACAAATGTATTAAATTTGCTGTACACACAGCTTGTCCCATTGACTGTATACTGGCCAGCAAGGGAAGAATTAAGAAAAACAATGCCAAGAAGTTTTAAGGAGAAATTTCCAAAGTGTTCAAGTATTATAGATTGTTTTTATTGAGAAACCCTCTTCACTTTCTGCCCGATCACAAACATATTCACATTACAAAGCTCACAATATAGTTAAGTATTTGATAAGTATTTCTCCCAAGGTACAATTACTTTTATTTCTAAGGGTTGGGGAGGCAGGACAAGTGACAAAGAATTAACTGAAAAGTGTGGTTATTTAAGGAAACTGTTGCAAGGTGACACTGTCTTGGCTGATAGAGGGTTTGACATGCAGGACACATTTGGTACATATGGTGTTGAATTACAAACTCCATCATTCACTAAAGGCAAGCAACAGTTAAGTGCCATGGAGGTTGAGACAACTAGAGTTATTGCCTCTGTTCGCATACATGTGGAGAGAGTAATTGGTGTAGTAAGGCAGAAATTTACCATGTTGGAGGCGACCATACCTATTACCCTTTAAAAAAAGATAATACTTATGATGTAACTACTCTTGACAAAATTGTTCATGTGTCATGTGCTCTTGTCAATACTTGTAAATCAGTCATTCCCCCAGATTAAAGATTGGACCTGTGCTTTATTGGAGGTAATAGGCCTAAATATTACAACCCAAACCAATTTAAAGGGAATATACAGTATACAAATTAAAATCGAAATCATTTCAAAACTATCAAATACATATCCAAAAGCTCACTTATTCATTGTAAATGAGCACAAGTACTTATTATCAAGAAAAATATCTTTGAAAAGCTCTCATCTTTTAAAAGCTCATGAAGATAAGGGATTGTTGAGTAGAATAATAAGAAGTTTCTATGAACTTTATGCTCAATATGAAATTATTTTAAAGACTAACTAGGTACTGTGCGATGTTTTCTAAAGACAGCAATATTTTCTGAAACGAACATAAATTCGAACACTTCAAAACATTAATGTTAACTTAAAATATGGATCCACCATTGGTAATGTCATCAAACAGTTGAATATTTATTTTTTCTGTTTTACCCTAGTATTAAATTGTGGAGTAGGCACCATTTTCTGTAAATCAAACCAGATATCCATTCACTTTTCTAAAATATTCAATTCAATCAATTCATTTATTCGTCATGCCAGCATGAAAATCATTTCCTCAGTTTGCACATAAGAAAATTAATACACACTATTATGTTTAAAAAATTAAAATTGTAATTATTAAAATTATTCCATATTATACATATTGAATTTGTTTTAATGTTTAGAAGGGCATCTACAGATATATGAAAAGTTGTTTAATATTTCATGTGAACATTTACTGAACAACTTCCCTTTAATCTGATTCAGATTTATAACTGTGAATGCTGTGATTTATATACCTGTAGTACAGTCAGAAACTGACTAATGATTGTTTCAGCTGAGATTTGTGCTCTAGTTTAAAAGGAAATTTTGCTGAAAATAAATTTACAAAGACTCATCACAAAACACATAATATTGCCTTCATTTTGTCTCTTTGTCTTATTTATACTACATATCTATTTATATCAAGAGTTAGATCTCTGGTAAATATGCATGTAGCTCTATGGTCTTTAGTAACAAAGTCTTGGTCACTGACCTGTGGAATGTTTAGATATTATACAAATATTTTTTTTTAAATATACAACTATTCCTCTTGTTTTCTACAATCTGTACAGAACCACTTGCGCTTTGGAACAACTTTTAATTTAACACAGCACATATGGAACTTTTTTATTTGACATTTAACAGAATAACATGAGACAAGTTGTGCTTTCAAATCTGCTCGTCTGCAGTAACACCACACTGTTGGCTGACCTTCGTTTCCAAAAGTAGCACTTGTACATGTAGCTGAAGTTAATGAATTCTGCACAGCTAAAGGGTTAGATCGTGTGAACCATTTTCCAATTACTTCACGCAAGATGCAAACCCTATAAAAAGAACAGACCTTTTCCAGTACACCTTGAAAGAAATTTGCATTAAATGCTATCCTTTGTATGTATATTTGTGATGGAGTCCACACAACAAAATCACAGTATTTCCTTTTGGTTGAATAGAGTTGAGTTTGAACTTGATAATAATACTGATGATTTTCCTTCAGTTGAATACCTTTGTCAGACATGGATAAACAAAATGATGGGTCAGCACATGCAGTCTCCATCAGAACATCTGTTTTGCAGTAAGGACATTTGAACTCCAATACACCATCACCACAGCAGTCACAATGTACAAGGCCATCTGGTGTAGCTCCAATGAAGGGTGTATCTGGATTGATGAACAACCCAGCATCTTTGATAGTGAAGGATGAATGATTCGATGTGGTGACTTTGAAATACTCTTCCCTTGCAGTGCGCTCATGATCACATCCCCATCTGTGCAAAAACAATATAACACATCCATGGGCTGCCGAGTATGAATCACAAATAAGTAACAAATCTTTCATGAAAATATTGAGCCAGTGTGCGAGAACAGGACTTTGGTGTGTTAGACAAGTCATTTTCTGTGTTATAAACAGCAAACATGAAGTGCATCCAACAAGGATGAAGTGTTATGTTGTAGTATGTCTGCCGCAGATTTACATCAAACTTTGCATCACATTTTGTTCTTGAACTCTCAAGCACTTATCCAAAAAGCCCTGCTGGACCTTAAAATAAGATTACATGTAATGGTTGAGAAAGCCTGAAAGGTTACGTACATATTAGTAAGAACTAACCTTGTTGCTGATGTTGCAAACTTGTAAGCATCCGGGTAGCATATTCGTTTGATTAGTGAAACCGATGGTTTGTTTATGCTCGTGTGTGTGCCGCTGCTTTCATGTTGGATGCAGTTATCCGTCCTGCTCTCTGTTGGAACCAAATAGGGGACTTGGATTGCATCTGTGTAGCTTGCTCAAGTATGACAGCCTGTAAGTAAGATATGATTAATGAACAATGTGCATCCATTAGTATACCTGTAGGCCAACTGAATATTCACCAACTTAAACGACTTCTAATGATAACAAACAAAATCAATAAAAAATATAAATTTGCATAATTTATATCCTTTTTGTGGATAGTAAATCTTAATTTTCAAGCCTTTGAAATCTATTTGTTGTTGAATTGTTTTGAAGAGTCACACAAAGTTACACTTTCACGTTTATATTAAAGGTAAATAAGCTTATAACTTAACATGAAGCTTACTTAATAACTTGATTCAAAGATAGTGAGTGTACACGTAAATACTGCACGTAATGCCATTATATTACCAATGTCAAATATCTCACCTGTTCATCAGTTATGCTTAGTCTTGACAGCACCTCGTCTGCTTTATCCCCCAATTCCTTGTAATCAAGACTCAAGTTTTGTGGTTTGTAGCAGGTCATTACAGATAATGGCAGTGAATGTAACTTTGGTAAAAAGTCAATGCTATATTGTGGGAGAGTTGACAAAAAAGTACTTTTTGCACCACTCTTATACAAGGCCTCATAGAACACATCTCTGGTATGTGATGAAGGTGGAGGTAGTTTATTTGAAGGTTTTGCAGATGACTTTGAATCTGTAGATGGTTCTTTCAATTTGGTTTCGGGCCTTGAGAAATCTATATCAGTGGCAGGAGCACATTTAACTTTGGTTTGGATGAACCAGGATCCAACCAACTGCATGGTAAATCTGTACAAGAAGTCCTCACTCTCGATCTGACAGTTGCCTCGACAGCAACAGTACAGCAGTTATGTGGGAACATGTTTCTCCCATTCCTGCCATACATGTGCAATGTGCTGTTAGTATATCTCCGTTGTCTTTTGCTGCCACCCATACCTTCAATGGAGCTTCATTTTGCTTCTGAGAATGTCCAACCTGCTGGGTAAAATACCGTAAATAAAGACTCTTTGGTAACAAATAAATTTAGGAATTTGTTTATAGGAAATAGGCTAATTAAGTTCATGGACAATCATTAATGTTTAGTTTATTGAAATAATATTCTCTCATAAGTTTCAATTGTCCAATACTGCTTAGTGCTATCCAATAAACGTGTCTAAATACTGCTAACGTTAGAACGGTTAGTGCAAGTGCAAATTTAGGCTAAGTAATTATAGGATAGCTCCGTGTTAAAAGTAAGCCTTCAATTCAACTTCAAGCGACGAACGTGTACTTACGAAAGCCGTCATGACATAATGGCGTCCATTTGACGATTCCACATCAACACAAGCAATCAGTAGATTTCGAACTAAGCCAGCTGTGAAGTACTTGTACGCATCCAGACTCTTGTAACACTTCAACTCTGACCCCGAGTAATGAGAAGGCGTGTGTATCAAGTACGTAAAAATGTCAGGGGACTGCACATCAGGAATTTGTTGTGCACTGATTAATGAGGTCATTTTATCCAGAGGTATGATGTATGGATCACAGAAGCCGCCTATCAATTCAATTTTGTCTACATATCTTGCCCGACTCGCGAAATCTAACTTTTCAGCATATGCCGACAAGTATGGAGCAAAAGTTGCCATCTTTCATGTAAAGCTTGTGCGCTAGTATAAGTACATAAAGTTCCATTTAACGTCTTTGACCTCAGAAAATTGCATAGGCATACATGCAAATTTCTTGCGCGGTTGCCTACCAAGATGGCGGATAAAGAGTCCGCATGTGGCTGGTGACGTCACGCGCAAAACCTTAATACATGATTGAAATTTTTCATGTTGATACACGTCTGGGCGCGCGCGTCCTATAATCCTCAATAATCCTCAATCCCACCTCTGCTCGAACCACAAAGGGGGAATGATTTGCTGCACACAAAATACGGGTTGAGACACGTCTGGGCGCGCGCGTGACTCCCGCCACACAAACTGTACACAAAACTACTCTCTCCACCACACAAAACACACCGACAACCTAAAGCGGCATGAAAAGAAACATGCACGACCTGTGTATGTCTGTGTTTTTAATAGTAGCTTTGTCTATTGGTAAGAGGATAAGTGTGATGCATAATGTCCCTGTAAACAATTTTTTTAATCTCATACTTTAACAGTAACGTTAACAGTAACGTTAATTCTAGAAATTATTTTAATCTGACATAAAATAATTTGTTTATTTATACAGAATTTTCTTTCGTCCTAGCTTAATTTGTTCTTTTTTTTTTTATTTCTAAATTCCAATAACTAAATTGTATACATTTTATAAGCTACTCAATCCAAATTTATGCAATTTAAAACATGTTTTGTGAGAATTAAAATAAAGTCAACTCACACTGAATTTTACAGGGATTAAGAGTCTACACTCCTTGTAAACAATGCTATGATCGTACTTGTGTATACAGCTTTAAAATAGAATGGACATCGTTGATTGGTTGAATGTTTGCGCATTGTTTATGGAGCAACCACACACTCTTTGTGATTGGTTGTTTCGGCGACGCGAAGGATGGTAGAGTATAAAAGACGGAAGTTTTAATCCAAACTCTCATATTTTCACCAATATTCTCATCAAGAACATTGCATTGTTGCTCGTATACGCTACTTGTATTGTGAACAGTCGACAAACGACAATGGTTGGACACCCTTACTTGAGCCTTAACATGAACGGTGAGCCTGTATCGACCCCGATGCCCACACCTGTGGTTCCCGCACCTGGCGCGATGGCGTTGCCGTCGACTCCGGCCCCGGCACCACCACCACCACCACCACCACCACCACCGACCGATGGGGCACGCATCGAGAAGGAGGAGAGAAAGCTCATTCCTCCCGACATGATAGATGCTGGGTGGTGCGAAGCCCAGAGTGTGACACACCATGGCAAGAGCTATTTTTACAACAAGCTCACACGAGAGACCTCGTGGGATCTGCCCAGTTGATCGACTTATCTGCGTGAGCAACGGATGTTGCAGCCACATCCACCCACTGTTGATGTTTTGTCTGCTGCTGTTGAACAATTAACCAAGGGATTAGCTGCTGACACCGAAGCATCAACCCCTAGAGTAGGAGCTAATCTCCCAGAGAATGTAAAAGGGAAGGCAGGAGTCAAGCGCAAGCTGTACTTTCCACCGGATGAACAACAGGAAGAGAACGACAAGAAGGCGGTGAGATTTCAAATCGGAGGTGAGCGATATGCTGTTGTCAAGCGTTTCAAGGGTCGCACCTACATTAACATAAGAGAGTACTATTTAAATTCCAGCGGAAACAAATTGCTTGCTGGCAAGAAGGGAATTAATCTCACCGTGGAGCAGTGGGGTCAGCTCAAACAACAGAGTACCGCCATCACTAAAGCCATCTTTCAAGTTTAGCTGATTAACAAAGATGTTAACTGTTGATTAACTGAATGGTATTGTCTACCTGTTGCAGATGATGAAGAGCACGACATGGAGGGTGAGGAGAATGTGTTGAAGCGCAAGAAAATCAGGACACTTGTGAAACAAGTGATGACAAAAATCGTCACGGATCACATCATCAGAATAAGTTATGCAGTTCAACAGAGTCTACCTTGCGAAGGGTGTGAGTTTGATTGGCCAAGGCAGCGGGATCACGAGTGTCTGTTTTACGGCGAGACTCCTGAGTACCACCTTGAAGATTTCGTGGATGACCACTTCGAAGAAGCAGAACAATACATTCAGCCGAGCCATGTTTGTGCTGTGTTTGGCGCAGTAGCACATCATGTTGGTGTTGGAGCTTACGATGGAATGGACGAGGACGTGTACTCTATCATAACTGATATTCTGAATGAATGGAACTCTGAACATCAGAATGGAACTCTGAACCTTGTTGACACTTTCGACGATAGAAACTCGGGAATTCTCCCGTTTCATGTCGTGAACGAGGTCATGGAATTAAATGGACTTGTTTAATTGAACACTTTGAACAGAACGCAAAGGTTAGAAGACGATTATTTTAGTTCATTCATCTGCAATAAGTATTATCAATTTGCCATATGTTGTTGTTGTATTTTTGAAGATAGTTCTTCTATTACAGATACTAAAGGACACCAAATAATTTAATGATTTAATTGTTAATTTGAACGTGGACCCCCTTTGAATAAAAAATAGTTGTTTTATAAGTTACAATGTTGAGAAAAACATTTTGAGAAATTTCCATTCATTAAAAGTTTTCAGTCTTTAAGTCTGTTGTTAAAACTTTGAACATGTTAAAACAATTCATTAGAAAACATTTGATAAACTGAAAAAGCGCAGAAAGGAATTCATTTTGTGGATGGGCAAAACCTCAAAATGCCCACATAATAACCAAAAAAGTGGTTAATATGTGGATTGGTCAAATGATTTTGCTCACTTTGTGTTTTTTGTAATAATGTGGTCGTGGTTATTATGTGGTTTGACCCGCTATGAACTTTGAATAATAATAATAATAATAATAATAATAATAATAATAATAATAATAATAATAATAATAATAACAAATAACAAATAAGTCAATAAAGTTAACACTTTGTACGGGACATGTTTCTAAACACTAAAATAAATTTAGTTGAATGAAGCTATTTTATCATTCCTTTTGGAGTTGCAGTTGAAATAAATTATTGGTCTGTTCTTGTGAAAAAAAGGAAAGAAAAAAAAAGTATGTTATCTGACTTATTTATTTCCTAAGCCCTAGGTCATACTTAAACCAGTTACAAATCCTCTCTGTATTCATTTCATACTATGAACCCGCAAATGAAACATCCCTTCACTTGTGTGATAGCAGGACCAACCGGCTCAGGCAAAACTCAGTTCGTAAAACGTTTGCTGGTTCCAGCGGATGAAAAGGTAATCGAACCTCCACCAGACAACATCGTGTGGTGCTACGGAGAGTTTCAACATGCTTACGCTCATTTGGCAAACGTGGTTCGTAATATACAATTTGTGGAAGGTATTCCAGATGACCTTCATACGAAAATACATCGATCCATGAACAATATGATAGTGATCGATGATCTCATGTCTGAAACTGGCAACAGCAAACGAATTACGGAGCTTTTTACCAAGGGCAGTCATCATAGAAATCTTTCCATTGTGTTGATTCTCCAAAATTTATTTCATCAGGGCAAAGAAATGCGCACGATTAGTCTCAACGCACATTACCTGATCCTCTTCAAAAATCCTAGGGACGCTTCCCAGATAAACCATCTGGCAAAACAAATGTATCCCACCAAATCAAAGTTCATGGTCGAAGCCTACCGAGATGCCACTTTACCACCCTACGGTTACCTTTTCATTGATCTAAAACCCGAAACGTCCGAGGAAATGAGACTAAGGACCCACATTTTTCCGGGTGAGAACCAATTGTGTATGTCCTGAAGGTATAAATGAAGTGAAGATCCGAGCACGTCATTCATTTGAAGATGTTCAACCGCGTGCGGAACCACGCCCGTACCTACAAGTCCTAGCAAAGGGAAATACCAAACAGCGTCAGGGTGTGATCCAGGAGCCAGTAAAGAACTTATCGCTTGTGTGTGTGAGTGTGCCCTCAACATCCTCAATGGGAACATAAGTTTGAAACCCGCCGACAAAAGAAAACTAAAAAATACAAGCATCACATCAGAGCCCCTGCCACCAAAAACTTAGCGTCCAGAAGAAGAAAAAATTCTTCATCAAAAGGTGGATTCCTGGGTGCATTGCTGACCCCTATTCTGAGTGCACTTGCCGGTCTGCTCTTCAAGTAACGATGCAGCACACCAAGAAAATGGTACTTGTTCCCACGACACACTTTCGCAACTGCAAGCTGCAAGACTGCTAGAACAAAACTCCAACAACGCGTGTAGTGCGGTTTGGACGAAGACATGAGGACTCTGCTCGAAAGGCAGGATATCACAGACGAAGAGAAAATGAAGCTGTATCATCAGACACTTCAGAGGTACATCATTTTAAATCGGCAGAGGAAGGCCTTTAACCATGAACTTACAAATGAATAGTGATGAATCCAAAGACCAGCCCAAGTTAGAGCGAACACCCGGAGAACCACCCAAGTTAGAACGAGAACCCGTCACCCACTATCCTACTAAATTTAAAGCTGAGCTGAAAGGGTACCCTGAGGAGTCGTTCGGTCTACCTCGACTGTTTGCCGAAGCTACATCTATCACCCTTCCCCTTCGAGGTAAGAAAAGGAGAGAACCGTAAACAAGCCACCCCGAAATGGACTCCATATTAAAAGATGTATCGAGTCTTTTCTTGTCATTTTGTGTTTTCGTTCACCATGGACTGTTGTCCTCCAAGTCCGACTGTGGACCCCAACACTTTCTTAAGAAAATCCGTTGCACATGGGCTTGTTGTCAAAGCACCGTCATCATTACAAACTCGGATTCTACCGATGGCGGAGGCATACCTGAAGAAGGTGTATTACGACCCCAAACACCCCGCCGCCTTTGGTGGTGTGGAGGCTGTTTACCGCGCTGCAGTAAGAGACGGCATCAATGTCACAAAGAAACAGATAACTGTATGGTTGCGGGAACAGCCGACCTACACGTTGCACAAACCAATACGAGAAATTTTAAAGAAATAGGGTCGAAGTGCACGGCATCGATCACCAATGGCAGGCAGATTTGGTAGATATGTCCTCGCTCAAAGAACACAATCGAGGGTACAGGTATTTGCTGACGTGCATCGATGTTCTTTTCGAAGTATGCGTGGGTCGTTCCTCTGAAAGATAAGACTGGGACAACTTTAGTGAAAGCCTTCAAAAAGATTTTAAAAGGAGGGAGAAAGCCGCGTCTGCTTCAGACCGATAAGGGTACCGAATTTATCAATGAAAAGTTTCAGTCTTTTCTCAAGAAAACGAATATCTACTTCTTCACTACCAATAATGAAACCAAAGCCAGCATTGTTGAGAGATTTAACAGAACACTGAAGACAAAAATGTGGAAATATTTCACGGCCAACAACACGTACCAGTATACAAAGGTCCTCCCCGCATTACTTTTTGGCTACAATCATTCGTTTCACAGAAGTATAAAAGCCACCCCGGCGTCAGTCAATACTTCCAATGTCGATCGAATAAGACAGGCGTTGTACACCCCTGACTCCAACCCCCTAAAAACTGTCTTCAAGTTCGAGGTTGGAGATACGGTTCGCATCAGCATGGCCGCCAGGCCTTTCCGTAAGAGTTATTTACCAAGCTGGACCACCGAACTGTTTACCATCAACGTTAGAATCCCTCGCTATCCCCCTGTGTACACGTTGAACGATTATGAGGGAGAGCAATTGGAGGGAACTTTCTACGAGCAAGAACTACAACATGCAGTTCAGAAGGACGACCTGTACAAAGTTGAAAAAATACTGAAAACCAGAAGGCGACGGGGAAATCCGAATACTTGGTGAAATGGGTTGGATATCCGGAAAATTCAATAGCTGGTGTCCAAGATGCACGCACTATCAAGATAACCAGGACGTCAGCCATGTGCCATTTTAAGCAAACGAATGAATCATGGAGGCCGCATTTTACGTGACGCTCCCAAGCAACAGCTCGATGAATGTTCATCCCAATAACACTTTGGCTCACTTCTTTGTAAATTTGCCCTCCCCTCTCACGTTAACGGGAGAATGGGAAGTTGCCATGGCCGAGTTCGTCTATCCACACCGTTGGCTCAATGTATTCCAAGATGAAAATTATATATTATGTACCGCTGGAACACGGGGTCCACACGGGCACACAATCGCAGAGGGTTACTATTCCACGCCTAAAGAACTTATATCAGCTTTTAAGCCCCCTATCGATCACGACGGACAAGTCACCATATCGTACAATAAATACATTCAAAAAATTGTGACGAAAACACGAGAAGGGCAAGCTTGATTTTCAAGGCCGATTAGCGACATTATTTGGGTTCAATGTCAACGACCGCATCATGGGTCTCCAAACAGCCCCTCACACTGTGGACGTTCATCCATTTCACTCCATGTTCGTGTACTAATATTATCCAGTACAACACGGTAGGTGATAAGAGGGCACCTTTATTACGGATCGTGAACGCGGAAGGAAAATATGGAGATATCGTTTCAAAAATATACGACAACTCTCATTACATTCCTCTGAAACAAAAGGTCATTGACACCATTGAAATAGATATAAGAGACGACACAGGCGAGCCCATTCCATTTATCAACGGTAGGGTCATCGTGAAACTACACTTCAGACAGCGGCGCTCACCGTACTTCAACTGATCGCTATGATGAAGCTTAAATACATTCCCTACTCTAAACACTATGAAGATTACTACACACAGCAAGTGGGTCAAGGGTTGCCTGTGTTTGAAGGACCTCGCACGCAGCGCGGTTTTGGACTTGGTGGTATCTTGGGAGGCCTGTTCAGGTCGGCCATGCCTCTCTTAAAGGCTGGGTTGAAGACGTTTGGACGGCAGGCTCTTCGCACTGGTGTTGGCATCGCCCAAGATGCACTGGAAGGAAAGAATATAAAATCAGCAGCCAAAGCTAGGCTCCGGAGAGCCGGAAGTCAACTGACAAAACAAGCCCTCCAAAGTATTAATACCCGAGTCACGCGTGGCAGGTCTATAAAACGAAAACACAAGGCAGACGGGTCACTTCTATGCCGAGCAAGAGAGCGAAAAGGTCACTTGACATCTTTGATTAGTATTATCTGCACAATTCTGTGGCATCAGCATGTCTCTTCTGCACGATCATTCCTGCGAGTGCACCAAGTCCGAACTGGATTTATTTTCACCCTCCCACCCAGACTAGTATCGAGAAGGGTCAATGGACTGAATTCCATCCCATTGCTAACATTTCTGATGGAGGGCCTATTGAATTTTTCATACCTGGATCCGGGGAAGACTACGTTGATCTTTCCCAAACACAACTCTATATCAAAGCAAAAGTGGTCAAAGCTAACGGTACGAATCTGACAGACGACTCTTCGGTTGGTCCAGTCAATCTGTTTTTGCAGTCTCTCTTCAGTCAGATCGACGTGACCTTGAACGATCGCCTTATCTCTGCTTCTTCCCCCACTTACCCTTACCGAGCCATGATAGAAAGTCTTTTGAGTTATGGTCACGATGCCAAGGCTTCCCAACTTTCCTCTTCATTGTTCTACAAAGATACAGCTGGACAAATGGATACCACTGATCCCCTAGCGGCAGACGACGCTGTCAACAAGGGACTCAAGGCCCGCTATCAATACATCAAAGGAAGCCGCGTGGTGGATATGATTGGTCCCATACACAGTGACATTTTCTTCCAAGACAGACACATGCTAAACGGGGTGGATCTTAGACTCAAACTTATACGCAGTAGCGATGCTTTTTGCCTGATGGCTTCCGAGGTCAACCCTACCTATAAGGTAATGATTCAAGCCGCGTCCATGTTTGTCAGAAAAGTAAAAGTGAGCTCCGCGGTCATGCTGGGTCATGCCAAAGCATTAGAAAAGGTAACTGCAAAGTATCCCATCAAACGCGTCCTTTGCAAAATGATCTCTGTACCCCAGGCAACTTGACACTCACTCAGGATTACGCTTTTTCTCGGACAACTTCCGACACGCATTGTAATAGGCTGCGTGAGTAATGTAGCGTTCAACGGACACTACTCGAAGAACCCCTTTAACTTTCAGCATCTGAACGCAAACTTTTGACGGTGTACCTAGATGGAGATCAGATTCCGTATACTCACTCAAACCGAACTTTTCCGATGCGTCCAATAATTACATCAGAGCATACAACACCCTCTTCTCGGAACAGATAAAATGTACCAGAATGAAGGCAATGACATCAGTCGTGAGGATTTCGCCAAGGGCTATGCACTGTACGCTTTGATCTCACCCCTGACCTGTCTTCTGGCGGACACTTTAACCTTGTCAAACACGGAAACCTACAGTTGGAAATGCACTTTGCCTCTCCGCTACAGGAAACTGCCAACGTGTTCATCTACGCGGAATTTAACATTTTGGAAATAGATCAGGCTCGAAACATCATATTCGACTACGCCAGTTGAAGGGCACGCACAGACCATGGACAGCTCGGAAATTAGCACTATTTTAAATAGAGACCGTTACACAAAACATTTTTTCAGAGGGGTGTTCGCCCGCGATAAACTTCCCAAGCAAGTTATCTCTCGTCCGAGTGCCTTTGTGGTGAACACAGACCCTATTACGAAACCAGGACAACATTGGGTAGGAATATACTTCACGAGAGATGGTGTTGGATAGTATTTTGATTCCTACGGATTACCACCGCAGTTACCCGAGTTCAAACATTTTCTCAAGAACAACGCGGAAAAAAACTCAATATAATCATCAACGCCTACAGGGACCCTTGTCTGCGGTCAATATTCCATCTACTTCTTGTTACATCGATGTCGGGGAATCACCATGAGCAAGATTGTGGGACTTTTTTCCACTTCCGATATCAACAAGAACGACGTCAACGTGAACGATTTTATCAGAATACACTTTCCCCGTATTAAAACGAATGTATTCGATGATCAATTTTTTTTTCAACAAGTTTCAAGGGCTTTGTTAGAATAACCTATACCTTAACGGACTGATGGATTAATTATTTAAACCAATGTTGTATTTCACGAGTTCAATTCAAGCCAGACGTATCTCAACAACTTGCCCGAAATCATCAATATGCTGCGCTTGCGCACTACTCCCTCCACCATACAAACTGCACACCCCACCTTATTTTGTGTGTAGTTTGTGTGGAGGTAGTAGTGCTCAGTTGTGTGCAGTATCATCAATAGGTTACGGTTGCGTGAGTTCAAGCAAATTCCCAGTGTTCGGTCTAGCCAAAATGTTCTAAAAGCCCTTGCCCGAAATCATCAATATGCTGCGCTTGCGCACTACTCCCTCCACCATACAAACTGCACACCCCCACCTTATTTTGTGTGTAGTTTGTGTGAAGGGAGTAGTACACAGTTGTGTGCAGTATCAATAGGTTACGCTTGCGTGAGTTCAAGCAAATTTCCCAGTGTTCGGTCTAGCCAAAATGTTCTAAAAGCCCCGAATTTGTTAGAATTTAAAATAATAATAATAATAATACTTAATGTTTTCCAATTTAAAACCAATATAAAAACCATCTGTTAATATATTGATGTCAAAGATTGTTGTTAGTGTTAAAATTAAATTTAACAAATACCAAAATGTTCTAAAAGCCCCGAATTTCTTAGAATTTAAAATAATAATAATACTTAATGTTTTCAGTTTATCAAATGTTTTCCAATTTAAAATCAATATAAAAACCATCTGTAAATATGTTGATGTCAAAGATTGCTGTTGGTGTTAAAATTAAATTTAACAAATCATACTTGAATAGCTTCATGTACAGTCGTTCTTTTGTCTGTCTTCGTACGTTGTTGTCCCTCCCCTTTCTACTTCCCTTAAGGAATATAAATAAAAAAATAAAAATAAAAAATCATTTGGCCAATCCACATATTAACCACTTTTTTTTGGTTATGAGACAGTCGTTTATGTCAAACCACATAATAACCACGACCACATTATTACAAAAACCACAAAGTGAGCAAAATCATAATGAGTAAATGAGTAAATGAGTAAATGAGTAAAGCGAAATGAGTAAATGAGTAAATGAGTAATTGACTTTATTTTAATTCTCACAAAACATGTTTTAAATTACATAAATTTGGATTGAGTAGCTTATAAAATGTATACAATTTAGTTATTGGAATTTAGAAATAATAAAAAAAGAACAAATTAAGCTAGGACGAAAGAAAATTCTGTATAAATAAACAAATTATTTTATGTCAGATTAAAATAATTTCTAGAATTAACGTTACTGTTAACGTTACTGTTAAAGTATGAGATTAAAAAAATTGTTTACAGGGACATTATGCATCACACTTATCCTCTTACCACTAGACAAAGCTACTATTAAAAACACAGACATACACAGGTCGTGCATGTTTCTTTTCATGCCGCTTTAGGTTGTCGGTGTGTTTTGTGTGGTGGAGAGAGTAGTTTTGTGTGCAGTTTGTGTGGCGGGAGTCACGCGCGCGCCCAGACGTGTCTCAACCCGTATTTTGTGTGCAGCAAATCATTCCCCCTTTGTGGTTCGAGCATAGGTGGGATTGAGGATTATTGAGGATTATAGGACGCGCGCGCCCAGACGTGTATCAACATGAAAAATTTCAATCATGTATACAGCAAATGGACCTGCGTTGTGGCGCAGCGGTGGTGCATTGCCATTACAAACTGCACAAAATCACTGCAGACAAACTGCACACTGTGGAGGTGGAGCAGTGGTAACACAATTTTTTTTTTACTTGGCCGATCACACGCGCGCGCCCGGCGCGCGCGCGCCCATGTATTTTGTGTGCAGTTTGTGTGTGCCGCATTACAATATGGCGCATTACGTACCCGGTTTGTGGAGGGATTAAGGAGGGATTAAGGAGGGATTGAGGAGGGATTGAGGAGGGTGACGTCACCCTCCTTAATAATCCCTCCTTAATCCCTCCACAAACCGGGTACGTAATGCGCCATACATACTACTATTGCCCGTCAGTAATTATGCAAGCTGACCGTGTTTGTGATAGCGTGCTGTAGTGGTTGTGCAACGTGCATCAAAGCAGCTTCTTGTGACCCGAGACTAACCCACGTCAAACGCGCCCTTGATGTTCCAAAATAACTCGAATGTGGCAATTACTGGGCAAAGTTACTTCATACGCGGGTTCTTTTCTGGCTTGTCTAGGTACTTAACATCAATCTTAGGGATGGTTTTAACCATGGCTAACTTGTTGCGGATGCCATCCACGAAGGTTTCGATTATCTTGATAGTTTCCAGGTCGAAGGGATCCACGTTGTACGGGTTCTTAGACATCACGACCAAGTCGGCCTTCTTGCCGACTGTGATGCTGCCATATTGCTTGTCCATGTGTAGCTGCCAGGCCGCGTTGATGGTGTAGGATTTGACAGTCTCGTCGATGGACACGCGGTACTCTGGACCGTAGGGAGTGTTAGGGTCATCTCTAGTGCAGCGAGTCACAGCCGTCTTCATGTTGGCGAAGGGGTTTGCCTCACCTGGGAAGGTGGGATGGTCCTGCGAGAATCCATAAAAAGATGTCACGATTACTGAAAATATGGCCACTACCAGACAGGGGTTAAAAGGGTAGTGTACATTATTGGAAGTAACCGAAAAAGAAAATGAGCGAATTAGGAGCCAAAAGCTTACTAGAGGCCTACGCTCCCCTGGACCAATCACGAAAGGCCTAACAAAATCAGATCCCCAACAGTAATATACCCACTGCAGTAGTTTGTTTTAATTTCCCATCCCACCGGAAACATTTATGAGTACTTCTGGCTATACGCCTGTATCTAGCACACCCCGAGAAGTTATTCTACTGTCTGACAATATACGATAAAACGTGAACTGTATCAAATTTAAATGGGTCAGTCCAGAATGGTTGGTTTCTGTACATTTATTCTTGTTTTATATGGATGCATTTTACAGATTTACCAAAATTATGTTTATTATTTGTACAGTTTTCATCCATAAGAAAAGGTTCAGCTGGTACTATTATATGATCGGTATCAATTTTATTATGTACACAATATTGGTAATCTAGATAAACATGATTGCAGTTTTAAATGAATCTTATTTGGTATAAAGTTGATGATGCTATATCAAATGCTATCGTTTTAGTAAAAACTTGTCAAATTTCCAGAATTTCTGTCATCCGAATACAGAAATTCTACGTTGGCAAAAATACTAACAATGTGAACGCACAAGTTTTTCGTTAACAACGCAGTGAAGCTGGAACTTTTATAGGGTGCTTTTTATACATAAATATATTCCAATTCTTTTCGAGTAGGGATGAATTTACAGACAGTGTAAACTGGCTTTAACGACTTCCATTTCAAACCAGTGTAGCTACATTGATATCCTAGATGGCGTTGAACATTTAGTGTTGACCTACCTGGTGAATAGTCCAAGTGACTCCACTCTTCGTTGCCTCAGACAGTGGCGTCCAGCGGTTGACTCGGTCACCGAATATGTCCGTCTTGTAGATCATTGCGTAGAAGCGGAGGTGGTCCACAAAGAAGGAGAGAGCCAAGTTGATCTTCCCAGCTCGCACGATCTGCTCTGGCAGCATGAGGCCAAGATGCTCCATACGGTGACGGTTGTCCATGGTCTTGCACTGCGTGAGAACCTGATCATCGCCAAAATAATTTTATTTCAATTTATGTGTATTTAAAAACATACAAAAGAACACATGCACATCAAGGACATTGGATTAAAGCGAATACACCGATCCAGATGATTTGGCAATATTGTTCCCACCTGAAAAAAAAAACTCGGACACGTCTGGTCTTGCATCAAGACATCCTTAGAAATATGTTTGCAATACACGCAGTAAGCGGGTACAGGGCGATATGAACACATTCATAGAACGTCTGGGCTCAAGACTATAAAGTCGTACATGCAGACAAGTTCCATGGGCATTCTAAACACTGGTGATGGTGAAATAACAAAATAGCTTTATTTGAACTTGATAGGAAAAGAGTACTGCAAGAACAGCATTTTACAATAAAAAGGTTTCACGCTAAACTGGCAAAGTGATTTTTTTTCACACCAAATGTTGATATTTTTAGAGTGGAGAACCATGGAAATCTAGACTGACAACATGGCGGTTAGTAACAACAATTAGGTAAAGTGTGACCTTTCTGTTAATCCTTGCTGTGTGATTGACAAGCCAGAAAAGTCTATACTTGCGTCAGGGATAATGAATTATGATTTTTACCATTCACCAACGTACCACAGCATTGTCTATTCAGTCATTGAATTACACGTATTTCTAGCGTAAAGACTAAAGGTTTTTGTACACACTGATATGAAAATGGAGACGCGAAACAAGTGCCCTGGGGCCGATTTCACAAAGAGCTAAGATTGATCTTAACTGTGTATCAATCTTAATTGCTTAGCAAAGTGTGATGTCACAATACAAATCACTATGGTAATACTAACAACTCATCTTAAGATGAATCTTAGTGCTTTGTGAAATCGAGCCCTGGACTCGTAGACAGTGCAGTGAAACTGCACTGTCTACGAGTCCAGGGCACTATAGAGGGCTACGATGTGCACTGAGCGGATACTGCCAACATGTCACCTGCCACCAATATCCGCTAAATGCAAATTGTAACCCTGTAACAGTGAGAAGGCATAAGTACCAAAAATAACTTTTTGAAACATTCCCTGGCTGAATCATGGATTCGTTCAAATGTTACATACCTGTTCGTATGCCCTAAGGACTTGTTCACAGCTCCGCTCCCCGTGGCAGTGAATTGCCAGCTGTTTTCCCTGCAGGTGAGATCTCTTGATGGTGTCAAAGAGCGCACCTGTCTCCATGTTCAAGGTGCCGTAACCAGGGGCTGGGGGAAAGCCCAGAGTATCGGTCAGTGGACCCTGTAAATACGGCTCTTGGGTGGCAGCGGTGCCGCAGTGCGGGGAGCCATCTGCTACTAGTTTCAGTCCAGCTTCCCAAAGCCTGGAGCTGTAGTTGCCAACACCAACAGAGTTGCTGGCGCTAGCGCTGCTGCCGTCGTTTGCAACTGGGTGATGACGGCCGAGACTTCCGCAGCATTTATATATGGGGCCCGCCGGTAGTGTGGTCATCTCGTTGTCCCTCACTGCATGTGTCATTCAACGGCGGATCTAGGCCCAAAGTTTAGGGGGGGCCAAATGCTCAGTGGAGGGGCGTATTTGCGAGCGCAAAACGTTTCTGGTGGGGTTTGTTTGTTTAGTGGCGCATGTATGTACCCAGGATTTTGTGTTGGGAGGGGCTCATTTTTTTCTGTAAAAGTTTCCATTGACACTTTCCTTTCCTATAGCTACGTGCACAGGAGCTAGCCGGCTCCACTGGGGTGTGGCGTTGTATGATTATGACAAACTTACGCTGCTAATCGTGTGCAAGTTGTAAAAGTTATTAATGCAAATTAATGTTTAAATAAAGCCGCCTGAAATAATCCATTGATGACACAGAACTCTGGAATTAACGGCAGTTATTATTGATTAAAATTGATCCTTTCTACAAAAGGGTAGATTTTCAGAAAAACAATCATTGACATGTTTTAAGATATGGCCACTCATCTGGGTTAGGCTGGTGCCCGCATGGAGTCCCCAGAGTGTTATGGTATGTACATACATTGTGTAATCTACACAGTGCTGCAAAAACAGCCCACTGTATTTTACGTTGATACTTACTGCTCATATGACGATGGAAGACGAATCTTTCAAGTCACTGCTCCTGCTCGTACTCACAAGATTGAAATGCGTTTTATGCACGCGATGTTCGCGCCAAGTCTACACGTAGGCCTACATTGCGGACGTTGCATGGCTCACCTAATATCCAGGAAACCCCACACAACCAGTCGCGTGTGCATAAGCCATGCATACAATCACCGTGTACGCCTCGTCTAATGCAGCTTGGCTTAAACTGCACAAACTACCATTGCAAATTTTGTGGCAATGTTGGATCGTGAGTAGGATTATGAACACATTCATGTAGCCAATCAGTGTGTTGTAATTTGCATACTTTAACAAAAGCTGAACGTATAAGCAAGACTTTGCTGCACAAGGAGGGGGGGTAAAGTTGTGGGGTTTTGTTTTGTCTCTCTTTTTCCCCTTTTTTTTCTTCTTTTCTTTTTTCTTTTTTTTGGGGGCACAGCTTCGGTTTTTTTTTTGGGGCCATGGCCCCGTTGGCCCCCTGGATCCGCCGTTGGTGTCATTCTGTAAAGAGCTATAGGGAAAAAAAGGTGTTCGTGTGTTACGGTCATGAATTGTGCACAGCACGATTACTCGTATTGTGAATAAATCCCACTTTCTCAAAAAGTATTCTCAATGCTACAAATTATTTTAAAATACAAAAATATATTTCAAAACAATACTATTGTTAATTGATTTAATTCGCCCTACACCGACGTGTGTACAGCACTGTATACTCTGCTTTTCGAGTGTCTGTGAAAAACGTCACAGGCGACTCGGGCGGATTGAATACGACTTTGCTTACTATGCAGATGTCTTAACCTCCCGACCACCGAGCTTGCCCGAAAGGTTAAGACGTCTGCACTAGTAAGCAAAAAGTCGTGGGTTCGAATACCGCCCGAGTCGCCTGTGATTTTTTTTCACAGACACTCGAAAAGCACCAAGTATGCAGTGGTATACATACGTTGGTGTAGGCAAATTGAATCAATTGTTTATCATCTGATGCAAGAATTTATTCAAATCAATACTATTATTTTGTTTCATGTTTCTGCTAGGATAACCGGGAGAAGTCGCGATTATTGAAATCCCCTCTCCATACACATAATTAAACATCTGTAAATGTGGACCTCCCATTGTTCCGACAACCGAGGACCTATCGTGATAGCAACGGAAGACCTATTGTCATTTTGTTATAAATCCTCGGTTTGAACATGTATACATGAACACCCACCATAGACCCCCTTTGACAACAAACGTGCAACTGCTTCAACAAATAGACGATCGTCGACTCATTTGACAATTAACTTGTGATAATGTTACATGTGGCAACTAAGTCAAATACGCTTTGAGGTTGTTTAGCCTACTTACCAAGACGGATTGGAAAGTTGTCGAGATCATCCGCAGCTTTCGTCAGCATAGCATCCATCTCCGGTGTCGGCATGTAGGCTAGGTCGGTGACGGTAGTTATTCCGGCTTCGGCGTAGGCCATCCACTGGTCGCGAAACGCGGTCTCCATAACGGCTGCATCCGGTAAGGGTGCATTGGCAATGACGGCTGGTTCTTCAAACAGTTGTCCTGTAGGAAGCCCGTTCGCATCTTTGACGATGGTGCCGCCAGAGGGACTGTCTGTAGTTTCATCGATCTGACAATTAGTGTAATAAATAAGTAATAAATAGAATAGAGAGACAGGAGTGAGACGGAGTCCCGATTCATTCAATTGTAATTTGATCGCGACAACATTGTACCTGTTGATGTGTTTCTATCGTGGTTTGTTTGATATAACAAAAAGGCATAACATAATGTTTTTTAAAAATACAAATTTAAAAGGTGAATAAGACCTGTCATTTAGTGCCCAAACGAAGGATTTTGCCCGTCATGGAGAGCCTCGGGTTGACCTTGGAGTGGGGGTGAAATGTTTGTTTGTTTGTTTGTGGGGTGGGAGAGTTTCGTGTGGTATACTGAACGATTCAAAATGGTTGCTGGTGACTTCATGGCTTTATAGTTCTGTGGTCCGAGTATATACACTCATACTTCCTGAGGACGATCACAGCACACTGATCGAAACGTCGAGTTGTACCTCCAGTTCTTTTCAGAACTATTACTCAATTGAGATTCCACATGGTGTCACCGCAATTGGTCTTACTTATCCTCACCGTGCAAAGCTACAAGTTTTACCTATATACACTCACTTGTGAAAGATTAAGGGCTGGATGATTAACCCAGGCCACGTGACCGCTTTGACCAACCACAACAATGGGAATGCTGGAGGAGAAAGTAGTGTCCAGGAAGTTGGCGCTCAGAGTCGGCAGATCAGATATGAGCTCAGGGTCCCAGCCGAAGAAAATGCCCCAGTTCTTGTTGTCTGGTATGGCCGCTATTTCGCTCAATTTATCCGACATCACCTTGTAGATTTCACTGTATGACCTAGTGATTGATTGATCAATTTATTTCATGCCGACAACAATAAATATTATATTGCATCAGAAATAAATACTTGCCAATTATTGGCATGTTGAGAAGAGCATACATGAACATATTACTTCATTGTGTGAACATGTAGGAACATGTGAATAACGTTGCCTTCGAGGTAAAATGTCTGTATCAGTCTAGCGCATCAGACTTGTATTCTAATAACCGAGTTTTCAGAAAGTGAATTCTAATCCTGACCATGAATGTGGTGCTTGTGTCCTTGAGCATAAATCTTTATCGTACTTTTTTTTCTCCACCCCAGGAGTAACAATGGGTATCTGAGAGGGTGTAGAGATGGTTGTGTTCGATATACATGTATCCACTGTACGGCAGCACAGAGATGTATACTCCTAGGGAGCTAAACAAGTTGAATGTTGGCCAGGGATAAAAATGTAAAGCGCTTGTCGAGTATCAAATCATGATATATTTCTCTCGTTATAAGACTCTCGTATCATTATTGTACTTTGTAATTAGCTTTATAAAACATTACACAAGACACGCGACGATATACAAAAAACAGACCGACAGCTAAGATCCGGCAAAGTAATTAATGGTAAAATGTAAATAATCGGTTTACAGTTTTAATTAATGGGGAGGTACAACATTGGTAATCTGCTACTAAGAGTATGCTTAATCTTCATATTAATATAATTAACTAGGCAACCTGTGAAAATTTCAGCTTATGTTTTGCCGTTCACGACAAAATTGGGAAAAATTCAGTCAGATTTGTGAATTCATTCTAAGAGTTTAGGAAAGAGTAAGCATTCCCTTATTTAAAACAGTAAATTATGTTTTATATATATAAAACAAATGGACAGCACCTCAGAAAACAACAGTTTAGAAGATTGTTAGTACGATCAGCATTACACTAAATAAGATTTAGTTTGATAGTTGATTATTTTTGAATGACCAGTCTTAAACCTCATCTTTAGGTTTCTTCCAGATTAATAAATTGTATAAAACAGTGGCGCAGCCAGGGGGAATTTAAAAAAAAAAATGGGGGGGGCGTAAATTTACTGACATACAACTCTCATTAACCGACAAATGTTAGTAATATTATAATATTAGTATAGCTTTGAATCTAATACAACGCTGCGTCTGTATACTGTAGCAGACACATTAGACGTTACAAATACAATCAGTAAAACTGATATACAGTGGAACATTCCTAAATCCGAATGGATTGGAAAAGCAAAATATTTTAGGTTTTACTGAGAAAAATTACTTCCAAATTTATTCATGAACACTGGGAGTGAGGGCCAGGTCAGGCCTATTTACCTGTAACTGAGCGCGCTGATGTTAAGGTATTGGCTCCGCATGAGGGCGCACTGTATTGCGTGCTGGTGAGGTTCAATGAAGCCAGGCATAAGAGTCTGCTGGTTGAGGAAGAACACATCGGTACTTTGTCCGACGTGGAGGAACACGCTCTCAATGCTGCCGACAGCCAGGATGGTGTCTCCGGCGAGTGCAATGGCCTCAGCCTTCGGGTTGTTCTCGTCCATGGTGATGATGTCACCGCCATAGAAGATTGTCGTGGCCTCGATAGACATGGCACCTGCACCAGAATTTAAAACCAATAATTCCAAGAGATATGTATAAAAACCAAACTGGAAACGTTTCAGATTTCATTGGGTCGATTTCATTGTGTTCAAAACGTTCGTCTCACATTCATTAAGGAAATAATTACAATAAAGGCAATCTCATGGTGGACAGTATTGAGTATCGTCGAGTATTCTGTCCTAAATTCAAACTCAAATGATTTTATTGGCAATACTTTCACTTTCTCAAAATAACACCTCGGGCAATATTTTTTGGGGGAAGATTACCAACATAGGTTTTTCGCACCCAGTAAGTTTAACACAAAAAATAAATTTAAATAAAATTAAAATTAGACAGGGTATGGAATCCGTGTCCTAGTTTTCCCATGAATTCTGTGACTGAAAATATATTATTGTGTCCTATCTAGGTTGGCGCACGCTCGTGTGGTATTACTTTGTCACCGAGTTCATTTTAAAACTAGGGCATCGATTCCATGCCCTGTCCAAAGTCTGCCCTGATCGTGACGATAACTGTCCTTTTAAAATTTAGCAATTTGTTAATGAAGTAACATTGCTGTACCTTATCCTGTTCGGAAGTGAATACTTACGACGCGCGCGCATTGGCATTACGCGAAATTCGTTTCGCTACTTCTGGCATACCGTTGTATGTAATTTAACCCAATTCCTTGATTTTAACGTTATAAGGCGATTCTTGAAGAAATTTACTTTGTTAATAAGATTTCGAGTCTTTACAACAACTCATGTTAAATGCAAGTCTCAAGCTTTCTGGTGGGCGTGGTTTATGTTGGAATTACGTCACATTTACGAACAGGATATGTAGGCCTATGCTTATTGTGTTTGTCAGAATCATTTATCTATCATGTACCAGTTCAAGCTTATTGCAGGCAAGCCTCAAATATATACAAAATAAAGTTTTGCAATATTCCCATAATCAATGCTAAAATGCGTAAAGCGAGTTCATGGCAGATTTAATTATCTTGAAAATTTACTTAGATTTTGAATTGTTATGGACTTTCAAAATGCAACACGCATAATGCTTAGAGGAAGGATCATTTGCTTCATATCTGCTCAGACAGAAAATTATTAGTTATACACATGACGTGAACATTGCACGTTTACAAAGCCGATTCCGCATGTTCCCGTTTTAAATCGATATAACCAGACACTATTATTCCGTGCTAGCAATTTAATAATGACCATGTTATGTAAAATGACCAACATCAGAGATGTGCGATTTTGTTTTTAACCGATGCCAAGGACCTTCACGATTAAGAATGATCGATTCTTATAAGAACGGAAACGTTCCATTTTCGGTCACGCATGTTAAATTATGATTAATTTATGTAGTACATAATTATTAAACAGGCTGCAGCAGGGAATCCCACACATCACCAACACTATTTTTTTTTTAAGGCTGGGACTGACGGGGTGGGGAGATGCTTCGCCATCTAAAGTCCACAGCAACTCATCATTGTATGGGGATCACGATGGCCAGATGTGCTAATAGCGGTTAAATAACCACAAGTCCATGAAGGACACCGATCGACAAGGTTAACATCGAGTATTATAAAACAAATAAACAACAAATCTACAATACAATCTAGAGCAAAGTGAAGTGGCAGTCTGGGGATTATTAGAAGTATGTTTAATGGGGCCCCTAATTCACTGACTCAAAAAAGATATTTTAAGTCAAATACCCCTAATTCACTGACTCAAAAAAGATATTTTAAGTCAAATACCCCTAATTCACTGACTCAAAAAAGATATTTTAAGTCAAATACCCCCAATTCACTGACTCAAAAAAGATATTTTGAGTCAAATTCTCTTTTCACGTTAAAACCTCATCAAAAATCGATGAGGCTTTTACAAATTTAGTTTTTAAAAAGTGACTTTAAAAAGTGAGATAATGAAATAACTATTATCTAGTTGTATAATAAAGATGTATACAAAGAAACAACTCAAATGGGCATTGAAAGAATTGAAAAAGTTTAATCGAGAAATATTTAGTAGTCACGTAAAATTACTATTGATTTATAAAGATGATAAATATCACTACGTTTGGAGACTAGTTGAAAAAGAATTATTACCATGGAGACACATTTTAGCAAACGGTCACGTAACTCGTATTCGCACGGTTATTACAGAGATTTGGTGAGTAATCGATGAGACTTAAAAAAGTGAGATAATGAAATAACTATTATATTGTTTAATAATAAAGATGGAGAGAACGATGATTTTGTGTGAATGGCTTTTAGTTGGTAAAAACTGCAAGTGTTGTAGACCGAGTATTCGCGATGATGTCTATTGCCCGATGCATCGATGGCGTATTCGGACAGGAAAAAGTATTCCACTTGCATGTTATAGATGTAAAAATGGCACAAAAGCAAAGGGGGGCTCGTGTACGAAATGCACGAAGATATTAAATGTAGTGAGAGTAAAATCTAAACGATCGTACAATATAGTGATGAAAGAATTGTTAGAAAAGAATTTATAAATTATAATTATGCGCCGCTGGGGCGTATGGAGGAGGTCTATCGAACGTTTTTACACGCTCCGCTACTCGCGAAGCGTGTTTTTGCTGACACGAAGCGTAATAGCTTTTATTTATAGTCAAAGCTACTTTAAACTCAAAAGTTTTTCTATAAGAATTTTTTTTTCTGCATTTACAACATCAGAGTTTACTTCTTTTTTAACCTCTGGTTCACTCTTCGCGACGGTGAAACGGATTTTTTCTTTCATTTTATAATATTTTTCTCGCTCTTCACATACGAGCACAAATTCTTCTTGGTTGATGTAACCGTCTTCTAAAGCTTTACTAACGTGGTTTTCGATCGTGTTGAGTTTACTCAACGCTAAAATTCGTATTTCATCGTGTTTTTTAGCTTTTTTATACAATTTATTTTTAGCGTAAATAAGAGCTAAAGCTGTGACACCCAACCCCAAAGCTAAACCTTCTAAAGCTAATCCAACGGGCGATGATACAACCGTGGTGATACTGGCTATTCCGATACCTCCCGCTCCAATACAGCCCATTTTTGCGAGAGTTTCTACGACGTTACAAGCGTTTATGATTTTATTATATTTTTTATATACGGCTTCACGTTCGTTTATTTCGATTCGTAATTCTTTTTGAATATCGTCGATTTTTTGCAATCGAAATGATTTAACGTCATTCGTCAAAGGTGGTAAAGGTGGATAAAGTACGTTCGTTGATTCTATAGGCATGTTCATTTGTTATTAATAGAAAAGATTTTAATTTAACATAATAGTTCTAACAATCAACTCATAACAGATTCCATCATCTAAAGAGCCGATTAAATTTATAGTTATAAATCGTTTAATTTTACGACCGTCTAAATTTGAAACGTAGCACAATGTGTATTCTATATATCGTGTTTCATTCGTAAAACTAAAATTACCCGTATAGGGATTAAAAAAAAAAGGTGTACTGCTACCATAGTGCTTAATTCCCGTCATGGAATATGAATTATTTTCACCTTCGTTAGTTTTAACGTTAAACGAAAGAAACGACGTGTCTCTTAATAAAGAAATACTTAATGAATTTGCAAACCAATATAATTTAACTTCTAAATCTCTATAAAAAACGTAGTTACGATTGAGTTCGCTAGATTCGAGGTGCCCAAATTTAACATATCTTTTCGGCTCGTTATCGTTAACATTTTTAACAACATTTTTTTCACGACTCGGTCCGTAAATACTCGCCATTTATATTATTTCTACATTAATTAGACGGTAAACTTGCAATTTTTATATTGAAACAGATTTTTGAATTTAGAGAACCGAAGAAACTCGCTTCAACAAAAACTTTTCTAACGTTTCGTATTTTAAAACACATTTCGTATTTTAAATGTTGAATTTCATCATCGAGAAAATGAAATTTTTCATCTCGTTGCGGAGAAGGAATATAATAAATGTTGGGGGCGTAATCGCGCGTCGTTGAATGCGTGACGAAACTATCGGTTTTAATAAACTGCGTGAAAATACTACAGTACGTGGGCGCGGTCGTAAACAAGAAAAAGGGTTGTTTAAAAATATCGTGCCATCCGAGTACAACGTCGACTTTTTCGATTAAAACTAATCGCTGTAAAATTTCATCTCTGTTTAGATATCCGTGATGTTCGTAAATTTCACCTTTCGTCAATTCTTCATCGCTAGCGATCGTTCTAATATTCGTTGTACGCTTCACGTCAGCGCGACTCGGTCCGTAAATACTCGCCATATTTATATAATTTCAACATTTAAAATAATGGGGAAACCGTGATTATGTATATCTCTACTTTTGCTATCTCTAACTCGAAAACTCAACTCGTTAAAAGTTCCGAGTCGTAATTTTTTTGCTAATGGATTTGTATATTGCATGAACATGCTTTCACCAAACGACGCGTCTCGCAAAGGCAGCGAGTTTAAAATTGTGCAGGCTTTTCCGTTGAAATAATTATCGGTCGTAGAAATTTGATCGCAATGAATGTAAAAAAATTTAAAAAGTTGTACGTCAATTTTGTTGTTATATTCTCCCGCGGTTAGAGATTCGCTATGCAACCCCAATAAATTAGCTAACCCAGATGTAAATTTAACGCTCTTGTTCGCTTGAGCTAATATTAACGTGTATTCACCCTTGGATTTATCGATTCTATACGTTATCCAAGGCTCATTTTTAGTTATAATCTCGATAATTTCGACAATGTTGTAAAGGCCCGCTTCGATAAATTTTACTTCACCTTCCGATTCACCAACCGTACGAATTAGTATTCTTTCTTTTTTACGTATGTTGTAATATCCCACCCAAATGTTTACGCTGTGTAATATAATCGAGAGATTGCCTCGCCGATTATCGATAACGTTTTCTAAAGAAATCGATCCACCTTCTTTACCAATTTCGATTTCGAACGTATGATACATTTTATTATTAAACATTATATATAATAAATGACGTTTCCATTAGCATTCGAGAGTAATTTTACGTATTCGTACGAGCAATCTGGAAATTTTAAAGCGCCTCTCGATTTTAACGATGGTGATTTAACGAGTATAAACATTTACGTAAACAAGAACGAGTTTTTTAACGTTCGTTTTAATAATGTTTTCAACGACTACAAGCTGCCTCGCGTTAAAAGCGACGACGTTGTCGACGATTGGTATTCCAACCCGCTAAAATTTTATCAAAATCAAATAAATTTTGTGACGTACTGCGCCACGACGAGGTGTGGCGTGAGTTATCAACATTTAAACCATTTAAACCCAATGATTCGTAGTTTTTTTAGATTTCACGTCTATTATCAAATTAGACGATTGCTCAAAGAAATGAGCTGCCCCACATCTTTTCAAAATTTCTATAATGCGTTTGCCAATAATATAGACGTGAGCGCGTACAAAAACACATGTAAAGAATTTCACCTTTCTCAAAACAACAATTGGAAACAACGAGTCGATTTAAATTCAAACGGATTAGGAACTGCTTATTATTACGACTCTGGTTACAAAGCGGTACCCAATAACAACTACGATAAAAGTAGTTTGAACGTTATTTCTACCGAGGTGACCGATTACGATTATTACAAAACCGCGACTAGGATGAGTTTTGGAGACCATCCTTCGACCTATACGATCGCATTCATTACACAATCTTCAACGGAGCTCGCTTGGTCAAAATTTATAATCAGCGAGTCTAAAGGTTTTACGGATGTTGGTACGCAACGAATAAACGACTCGTTAAGAACGTACGTTTACGCGATTTTAGGAGCTCAAGCGCAAGCAAAAAGCTCATTTTTAGCGGGTGGTACGGGTTTAGACGCGCAACGCGAATTTATAAATATAGTAAAAGCAGAGATTGACTCTCCGGTCGATTTACAAACTAGCATTCAACGATATCAAGATGTTTTACAATACGCTCGCAGTCGTTTAAACTTTTGTCTGGGAGAAAATTTATACATGATGCCTAGCGATATGAATTTACGAATAGGTAATTATGCGGGATACAACAATAATCTATTAATCGCGACGAGCGATTTATCGTTGGGTTCAAATTTAGATACAAATTCAACGTCCGTTGTTCCTCCTATTTTACCGCTAGAACGAACGCAACTACCAACGATTGCAAAGCACGTAGAAGACGCCGACGCAGAGAATATGAGCGACAGTTTATCACACCCGTTGGAAACTACATTAAAAAAAGACTCGGTTGAGGGCATAGCACCTTCTTTAAAACAAGACAACCATCAAGATGAAAAAAATTCTTTAATACTCGGTTTTGCGATTTTAACTGGTGGGTATTATGATTTACGAATTGTTTTAAAACACACTATCGCTTCACGTTTTCTGAGTGCAGCTAGAAATAACACCCCGACTCCGCTTATCGTCAACCATAAATGTTCCGCTGCTAACGTAACGACGCTCGAAGCTATTTTAAATAACCAACTTACTATCGTTCCGATAATGGCTGGCAAAGCGGCTAAAGCTTTCGCTCCTAGTTTAGATAATACATTCGCTAGATTTTTTAATGTTTTTTGTATCCACTCTTTTACACCGCCGCTTGGTTGTGATGGTGTGGGTTGTGGAGTTGGTTCTGGCGCAGGAGTTGGTTTTGGAATAACTGAACTTACAACATTACCGATCGATTTGACGATAAAAGCAATGGTCATACTAAAAGCTGTTAATATACTGATAATCGTTACACCTTGTTCTCTAAATAAAGTTTTAATTCTTTCACCCAACGTAACGTCTATGGTTTTTATTCTATATAACGTTTCTTTAATTCTATTGAGTTGGCTACTATTCTTATAATCAAACTTGTTAATTTGTTCTTTAATCGTATCAATTTCATCTAATAATTCTTGTTCTCGTTGCGCAAGTTGATCTATTGCATTTTCATCTCCTACGTCGTTGTTAGCAATTCTAGTTCTAATTTCGGTTAATTCCTCGTTACGTACGTATAAATCGGCTTCAAATTTTAATTTTTGTCCTTGCACCGTTTTCATAAGATCTGCGTAACCCCTTAGTTCGCGGAGTATATTTCTTTCATCTCGAGTTTCTGCGTTTTGCGTATAAAAATTAATAAATCCTTCAATCGTGTCTAATTTTTCTTTACCTCTTAGATCATCCATTTCGATATCACCATTAACATTGAAAAACGGTTCTTCTTCGGGCGTTGGTGACGATGGTGGTGTTGTTGGTAACTTTCGACTTGGTTTTTTCCTAACTGATAGACTTTCTAGTTCTTTTAAAGTTTCATCTACATTTTTTTGTATCTTAACTTTTCTAATACTTTTCCAGTCTTTTATACCCAATTGTTCTCTCATGAATCTAACCTGGCTATAGCCAGCTTTTAGCCGCTTCATTGGCTATTGAATTTAACGTAAGAAAGGTTTTGTTTTGTTTAGCAATCGTCAGCCTAACTTTTCCTCGTTCACTAAAAGTATAAAATATACCCTCTTTCGTTACTTGAAAATTTTCCCAATCTGGTATTTTGTTTAGTTTCCAGCCTTGTTCTTTTACTATTCTATAAAAGTCATCAACTCGTGCACTATTCGATGATCTTACAGCATCGGGTGATTTTTCTAATGCACCTAAACTTTTTTGTTTGTTTTGTTCTCTAATAAGAGACGTATTATAAGCTTCATCACTTAATTCATATTCTTCCGCATTATTGTCAAACATTTCATCCTCTTCAAGATTTTGTAATAACGGATCTGCTTCTATTAGATCGTGCCCTCCTTCCGCCATTTACAATTACTTTACATCTTTTATTTTAATAGTTTATAACTCGCGTAACCAACTACACTCATACCAATAACGATAAATACCATCTCTCCCGTTTTTTGATCTTCGCTAGGAACGTAAAAATCTTCTAATCGCGGTTCTTTACGTAAATCGAGAGGTAAATTTACTCGTGTATTTGAAACTCGCGAATATTCTTGCATCGCTTCGTTAATGTTATTAAAAGTTCTTATCGCGCCCGATTCTTTTTGTATTTTCTCATTTAAATAATCTATATATTTTAAACGCTTTTTACTAAATTCGTCTCTAGCTTTCGAAAGATGTTCCAACGCTAAATCGTGTCGCTCGCGTTCTTGTTCCGCGTCATTACCACGTAAATTACTAAATAAAAAATTCGATCCGGTAAACGCTAACGCGTTGATTACCGCACCTCCAACCATCATCGCTATAGATACCATTTATAATCAACAACACATAAAAAATAGTGTTGTTAAATATAGTTTTACGCAGCTTATATAAAAATTATTATATTTAACAACATTAAATATGACGAGTAATACGTACGGAGATACGCTAGATCCAAACAGAAGACTAAGAGAACCTCGAGGCGTAAAAGGAATGCGCCAAAAAGTCGTCATTACAAACAATCCGAGTACCATAAACGAAAATCAATTGTTGACGGTTCGTTTTCCAAATTTAGGAATGAACGACGTCATCGTTCCGAATACAACGCGATTAGCTTTCAACATTGAACTCGTTAGCGTCAACGATGAAAATAGAACGTTGGTGCAAAACATCGGTAGAGCTATCGTAAAACACATAATCATTAAAATGGAAGGAAATGAAATATTTAGTTTAGACGATGCGGATGTGTTCAACTGTTTTAAAGACGAATGGTTAACCAAAGATCAGCGCGAAAATTTAGTGTATCAAGGAATCGAAACTGAAAACGTAACTAAAATGAGAATAGACGCTAGCGATAAAGTTCCCGCGGGCAACGGTGGAGCGGATAAAGCTATCGCGGATGCGTATAAAAATAGGTATTACATTCCGCTGGATTTTGAATTGTTAACCGATCATCAACCTTACTATCAGTCGGGTATAGGAGATCGATTGACTTACGAACTCGTGTTTAATAAATTTGAAAATGTGATCAAAAGCACCGACGATAATGCAAAATATGTTATAAGTGGAATTTCTTTAGAATTTGAGGTTGTTCATATGCCAGAACTCGCTAGAACAATTAGAAATCAATACAGCGATAGAACGAGTATATTGTTTGATCGCGTACTGAGACAGAGCGTAACTACGTACAACAAAAAGATACAATGTGGAATATAAATTTAAATACCCAGCAAAAGTATGAAAGGAATATTGTTTCTATTCAAAGAACCCGACGTGAAAGAAAGCAACAAGTTTTATAATCCGAAAATAACAAAAGTTAGTATTACTATCGAAGGCGTTCCCAATCAACTCTACGCGCATGGAATGAAAAGATATCAACAATGGGAAGAGATTTCAAAATATTTTGGTGATTCGAGAGAAACAACACGCTATACGAGTTGCGCAGCTCTAGATTTATCCAACGTCAAACTATCGAATTATTTACTTAATCGATACGGTTTATTTTTAGATTTAAGAACGAGTACCGATAATGTATTACACGGAAGCGGAAGACGAGTGCAAAACTTGTCCGAAGGAATTACCATTCAAATTGAAAAAGAAGCCGAGAGTGCGGGTGAACTAAACATGTATACTTTTATTATCATGGACGCGCAACTAAATATTAGAAACTCGCGTTTCGAATCGGTCGATTATTAAACATCGAGTGATTATTAAAAAACGTTTATATTAAAAAAGAAAATGTTACCTAAATATCCACACGCTGCGTTAATTTGCGGACAAACGGGATGCGGTAAAACTGAATTTGTTTTAAATTTATTACAAAATGAATATTTTAAATATTTTGAAAATATCGTTTATATTATGCCCTACCATTTTCAACAATGCGTACAAAAAATGAAAATGGGTTCTAAAACGACGATAACGTACATGTTAGCATGAATTAAACGACATATCGCTGAATAGAGCTATACAAATTTATGGCGACGCTTTCAAAAATAAAGAAACGTTGTTTATTATAGACGATTGCAGCGCTAATAAACAGTTGCATTATAAAAAATACGACGAGAATAATAAATGTATGATCACGCAATTAGCTTTTAGCGGTGAGACACGTACGACACAGCTGTTGGATTCTTTCGCAAAAATATAATAGCGTATTGAAAGATTTTAGAGAACAACTCAAATGGACGTGTTTATTTTATTGTAAAGATAGAGACTCGTACGAGAATTGTCTTAGAGAAAATGATGTTGTACCTACTCGCGAGTTGAGAATGGAAATTCATGAAAAATTAAAAAGAGTTAAACACCGTAAATTAATTTTAAAAACGGATCAGCCTACCAGTTGGGAAATACGTGACTGAGTGATTACCGTCAAGTCGTTGGTGAGGTCGAGGGTAATTACTCATTGGTTAAGGGTAATTACTCATTGGTTAAGGGCAATTACCCATAGGTCAAGGGCAATTACTCATTGGTTAAGGGTAATTACTCATAGGTCAAGGGCAATTACTCATTGGTTAAGGGTAATTTAATAAATATTATAAAGCATATTTATAAATATGAATGCTGAACGAGTATTTACGAATATATCTGTTGAACGAGTAAATGATTTTTTATATAATCTTAACCAACTCGTAAATACCGCGAAAGAAAGACAAGAATTGGTACAAGTATTAAACGATAATACTGAAAAAGTAAAAGGTATATTTAATAGTATAGATGCTGAACGAGTAAAAGATCTAATGTTAAATCTTAACGAGCTTTTAAACGTCGATGGGTTATCTAAAACTAATTATTGGTTCCTATATTTTTTTATAAATTTAATAGATTATTCTTCGAGTACGTATAATAAATGGAAGATGTACATAAGATATTAAACGAAAATATACAGACGCCACTCGTTGACGACGTTAGCGTCAACGATGATAGCTTATTATTGAAAAAAAAATTACGTCTTTTATCGGTCGTAATAGGAGGAGACTCTAAAAAGTTTTTCGGTAAAGAACTAAGCGTTGGCGATATTGAAGCTTTAAGCGAGCAAGAGCGAGAAGTATTACACGCGCAATACGAAACTAAATTAGGTCGCGATATTACTCAGTCTTTAGGTAGCACCATTATAACGCTATACGCTAAACTATTGGGGCTTAGTTTAAATCGTATTGATTTGTATGGCCATAAATTTCAAATTGATGATGAAGGTAAATTAATTTCAGATTTGAAAAGATCCGTTCATTAATAGCATGCTTAATACAGTGTTGTGTGAAATATACTACAAGTACGGTATGTTTCTCGCTCCGATCAGCGTTTCGCTGATTACAGCAAAACATTTAAAAAGAAAAGAAACATTATCTTCAATTGATAATAAATGCGATGGAAACCAACGAGCAAACGACTGTGCCGAAGGAGATTGCGCAACCGGAACCAAAGACCATTACCAAACCAGCGACTAAAAAAAAAAAAAAAAAAAACAGAGTTGCAGCTGGAAAAAAACTAGCCGAAATTAACAAAAAGAAAAAACTACAACTCGCTAAACCCGCGAAAAGCGTTAAACTCGATAGCGAAGGTTATAAAGAAAACAACTCGATGAGCAATGAAACAGGTTACAATTATTTTTATATTGCTATTGGGTTATTGCTATTGAGCTTATTTCTGTTTAGAAGCAACTCAGAACCAACATTTAAAACGAACCGTTAAACTCGCTAGAGAACCCGTTAAACTCGCTAGCGTTTTACCACCAGAGAAACTAAATGTTTTTGAAATGGAATAAAAAGTTTTTTTATATTTAACGATTATAAACATGTCTTCAATGCCTATAAATACGAAAACGATCGCCGATACAATTTATACGCTCAGTTATGACTCTTTTAGTAATTTTATATAGCATGCTCGGTGAAAAATATTTTAAAATGAAACCAGCCGATTTAGGAAAATTGGAATAAAAGACGGGTTAAACTAACCGCGACGATTACATTAAGCGGTGCGACGCAAATAATGGTTAGTTAAACAAGGAATTTTACCAAATTCGCTCATGCCCGCCGAATAATGTTAAGAATAATATTTATAAATATTAAATGGATGAACGAAAACTATCAGCGCTTATTATAGTCCGAGAGGATACTACAAAGGTCAATCTGCAATCAGCAAGCTGGCTAAAGAAACGAAAGTAAATGTAAAACTCGTTCGACGATGGATAAAAAGCAAGCGCTGGCAAATTTATTTACCCTATCCTAAATATATTCCGAGACCGACTTCATCAAATAGCTCGCTCGAAAACCAAACGAGGTTCATCAAGCAGACTTGTTGTTTCTTCCGCACGACAAAGTCGGTAGAATTACGTACAAGTACGCGTTAACGGTTGTAGATGGAACCAGCAGATATAAAGCTGCAGTACCTTTAATCGATAAAACAACCGCGCGAGTAGCGATGCTTTTGAAAAAATTTACAAACGATCGCCGTTGGTTTGGCCCTAAAATTATAAAAGTCGACCCCGGAAAAAGAATTTATGAGCAGCGTTAATGCTTTGATGAGCGAGCATATGTAAAAATTCAGCGAGGAGAGGTTGGAAATCACAGAGCTCAGGGTGTCGTTGAGAGATTTAATAGAACTTTGAGCGAAAGATTATTTTCGCATCAATACGGTCAAGAAATTGTTACCGAAGCGAGAAATAGAGAAATGGGTTAAAGATTACCGGCGGTCGTAAAAGCGTTAAACAACGAGACGATGCGGTTGATTAACTCGAAAACCAAAAGACGCTAATTGAAAAAGTAACGTTTATCAACCTTATTCTTGCTGTTTTTCACGAGAATTATTCGACCAATGCGTTGAATAAAATTTTTCAATTCTTTCAATGTCCAATTTGATAAATGTTTCGTTGTATTCATCTTTATTATACAACTAGATAATAGTTATTTCATTAACTCACTTTTTAAAGTCACTTTTTTAAAAACTAAATTTGTAAAAGCCTCATCGATTTTTGATGAGGTTTTAACGTGAAGAATTTGACTCAAAATATCTTTTGAGTCAGTGAATTAGATTTGACTTAAATATCTTTTTTGGAGTCAAGTGAATTAGTATTTGACTTAAAATATCTTTTTGAGTCAGTGAATTAGGGTATTGACTTAAAATATCTTTTTGAGTCAGTGAATTAGGCCCCATTAAACATACTACTGAAGAGGATACGACTTTTATATCAAATAATCAATTATACAATTTATATAAATACCTTGTGATACTTCCTGGAAGTTTCGCTTTCTATACTTGATGTTTTGGGAATGGGTGGGC
>CM055825.1:15136013-15159536 GCA_029582265.1 Zoroaster sp. YZ-2022 | reverse complement strand
ATGGCGGGTCATGACCTGCGCGGTCTTCGTAAACTCATTCTAATTAGATAATGCATGTACACACACTATAGGCCGATATGTCTACGTGTAAGAGAACGTCAGTATGGCTGCTTCTGAATAGTCGTTCGTTTAAACTTCTGTTTTCGACCGGAAGGAGAGGTCAAATTGGGGTCATGTCTGTGTAAGAAATGTGACATAGTTCAAGGTCTTTAAGATGATGCAAAGATTGTGAAAATATTTTCTGTGGTTCATGAGATATGATTTTTTGAATTTTTTTGAATTGTTTTTGAAATTTTCAACTTCCGGTTTCGACCAGAAGGAGAGGTCGGATTGGGATCACGTTTGTGTACGAAAAATCACATAATCAAAGGTCTATAACCTGGTGCAAAGACTGTGAAAATATCGTTTGTGGTTCATGAGATATGATTTTTTGAAAATATTAACCTTTGATTTAGTGTAATTCGATATCTGATGACCTCACTATGACGTCACAACTTAGTGTACAACTACATGTTATGGTTATATACAACTACATGTTAAGGTCTAACTATGTGTGAAGTTTTAAGGTTCTGTGAACTCTGCAACTATCTTTTTGTCTCTGGATAAGTCTTATTGAGAAGTAGAAGAAGAAAAAAAAAACGAACAATATCAAGAGGTGTTTGGGCACCAACCCAAACACCTAACAAGAGGTGTTCGCGCTGTCGCTCGAACACCTAATTATACTTGAAATGTTTAGATAAATCCAGTATGCTCATTCCGACGTGTACCGGACGGTTGAGTTTGAGAATCGTTTCGTGCATGTGGATGGCCGCCAGATCGTAATCAAAAATCTTGGCTTTAGCAAAAGATGGCCTCGCGATTAATTTACGGATACGATTTTTTTCGTAGCATCTCACTAGATTCACGTTGATACGATTTCGTAAATTTTCCATCGTTTTTCCAAAGACGGAATTATTCATGAGCTTGTACAAATCTTTTTCAAAATCTGACTCTGCATTTTTTCTCAAATTTGCATTTAGGTCTATATACGAACTCATCCACGGTTCTTCATTGAATTTTAAAACGCGATGAATATTTTTTAATTTCATACCGAGCGATAAATATAGTTGTAGATTGCGATAATGAAGTACGTATTTTAATTTGTTACTAAAATTGGGAGTTAATTTATTTACTTTTGGAGCGGGTCTGTCTCCCAATAGCCCAAGCTGATAGGGGACATCCATTCCTTGGGAACCTCCAACGTCTCTGGCGCGAGTGGAAATGCGTTGTGAAGATTGTGTAACCGCTTAGGATATTCAAGATCAACTTCTAAAATGTACCCTTTGCTCGATTCGGGATCGATCGGCTCAATATCGATCGAAAGTATTTCATCTCTCGTTAACCATTCAAATTTCCCCGTTGGAAGGTATTGACTCATCGCCCAGCCGTAAAGGTTATTTGCGTCGAGGTATTGGATGTAATTCGTAGGTTTTGATCGGTCGTGATCCGAGAGGTAGGGATTGTTTACTATAACGTGTCTCCCGCTCACCATCGACGTCCCTCTCCTGAGACCCTTTTCTATAAATAAATGCATGTCGTAATCCGACAACTACTCTAAACACACGCTCAAATGTTTCAACAGAGCGTCCCAGCTCAAGTCGGGACTGGTGTAATAATGAGCGGGATCTAACCCGTACTGTTTCATACAAGTTTTACGAAAATATTCAAAGACGTCCGCTAATAATAAGGGTCGTGATACTCCCTAGATTTTTACACTCAAACTTTTCCCAGATGTTCTGAGCGTGCAGATATTGCTCGTCCGTAATGCCTTCGCCGTTCAAGCTACTATAAAAATCGTCCTTCGGAGGAAGACTCGTTTCTTCAAACGTTCAAAATCGTCCATGTACTTGTAGGGATAAATGCCTTTTTTTTTAAGCAGTCCAATCTTATTCGGATCCGGTTCGTACTCTTTAGTGATTAGTAAAGAATCGGGATCGTTTGATTTAACGAGCTTATCGAGTGAAGCCAGTAAAAATTGACTTATGCTTGCATGATGAGATGAGAGTCGTATCCTCGCAGATTATGAAACACCACTGGGATAGGCGTTTTGCCCGGTTTTATGCTCAGTTTTAAATTACAGTAATCATGCGCCGCTTCTCGATATTTTCCAGTAATGTGGCAATGATCGCGTTCTTTCTTCTCGCCTTCGTCAAAATCTTTTTCACAAATCCAACACTTTTTGGATTTTTAATTTTTTTTCACTTTGTCCATTGTCATAAACACATGTGACGCGGTATGTCAAAAACCAGGCGGAATTGGGCAGAGCTACGAACGGAGGAACAGCTGCAAAATGCCTTGGGGTGATTTTTTGCGATTTTGAGATTTTTGGAAATTTATGATGCTACAAATGTTTAAAATGTTCTGTAAAAGTTTCTAACCGAAATTTCATCGACAAATTATTTTTTAAATACTTTTAGAGAGGCATTATAATTTCACATAAAATCTTACTTTCTTTGGTAAATAATGCAATTTCATAACTGAAAAAAGTTTGAAAATCAACTATAGACCAGTTTCTTTGCTCCTGCATGCCCGTTGCTAAGGTAACATTGTTGACCTACTTGTTTTGTTTAAACTCAAACCTTAAAGGGCTATTTCTCAAACTTTAAAGGGCTATTATCTCAGTTTCGATGTTTCGGACAGTCCGATTTCAAATCTTAATAACTTCGCTATGGAATATACGATTTGAAAAAAGAAAGTGGCATTGTAAAGTGCAAGGTCTATATTTTACTAATATTTCAATAGCTCAAAATTGACCTCTTGCCCAATTGTGCCTGGTTTTGACATACGGCGTCACATATTTTTAGGGTTTTTAAATATTTCGTTGATGTTTTTTCCTTCTCTTAGTATTGCATCCAAAAAGTGTTTGGAGGCATCTTGCCCTCTGTATACCTAGGGCGGTTGAGTTTGACCGTCATCTAACGACCGTGTACGCATACCCACAAGTTACGTGTTCTTGAATTTTTTTAGTATTGGTTCCACTCGCATCGTCAATCTTTTTAATTAACGCTGCAAAGTTTGCGTATATGTGACCCAGCACGAGTAAATGAGACATTTTGAGGCAAAAATGAAAATTGAGATTTTGATTTCATCATGTAGGGCATTTTCCAAGGATTAAAATGACACCTCACTGACCTCTACAGAGTTCACGGTTTCGAAGTTATGGTCGGTCAAAGATTGCGTGACACTGACAAAATTCAAGTTCAAGTTGCAACATGCATACGCTGTTTTACGCTGTTAAAGTTACTGGTCATTTTCTTTATTGTTAATTTTGCATGTCACTAACGTTAGTTTCAGTTTCACTCTCACTGGCACTGACAGTGCTCTCATCGTCGTCACTATCTCCGTTATTATGCCCCATCCAATGATACAACAATGGCGTCATTCGACAGTACATACGGCTCGCTGCGAGTCGTGGGAAAACGACGAGTTTTAGCTTAATTTATGGTCCGAAATTGAAAAGTACTGGATCTTTCTGAAGCTGACATGTTTCACAAATGCCACATTATTTAGATTTTATCATTCACTTTCCACAATTTTTTTTTTAGGACATGAAAGCAGACATATTAAGGTACATTTTGTTGCAAAAAAAAAAAATCGAATTGATTTGCCCTCTCTGCCTAATTTTTGCATGTAGGATCCCCTACTGCGTATTCGCCCATGCCGCAATCCGTCTCATTTACTCGCGTCGAGTCACATATGACGAAAGGAACTTTCATCTTTTTACAAAAATTTACAAAACGTAGTTTATTTTCACCCTCAACCGGCATCTCGTTCCGAACCTCTCTGTAGTATAAGAGGAGCATCCTGCACCGTTTTGCGGAGTGCGTGCGCGGTGGCAGGCGGCGGTTCACCCTCCGCATCTACTCACTCCCAAATATTGCTTCAACTTCCCAGACCCTCCCCCTCCGGCTGTGAGAGGTGAAATTGACCGACAGAGGGCGCTATAATACACAGTGCGCAGTACGGACAACGGTGTTACGGCTGAGTGCTCACTCACGGACAGGTCTGTACGGGCCAACTGTTTTCTAAAGAACGATCGGTGACAGCAGTCACCAAGTGACAGATTGCAATACCACGGAACGGTGCGCGCTGCTGCCGTGGGAAAAAAACATATTTATATAATAGTTTTAATCATTTATATTTATGATTATATTTTAATTAAAACTCTGGTGTATGATGAGTATGTTTGTGTGAACAGGGTCCTAGATATCGTGTATTAGTGTTTCGTCACCGGACATGTAAGGGCGAGCTAAGACGTGTTGACCTCGTGATGAATGAAGTTGCCGTGATGAATGAAGTTGCCTGTGTGACGTCACGGACAAGTCTGGGCAAGTCGTTACGTAACCATTGTATTGTGCTCTGAATGGTTAATCGTGCTGCGTTTTGATTGGATAATAAAGGTTAACCCGAAATAATTTACGCTGTCAATTTGACTGCTGGTGTCTGAAACTCATAAAAGGGCAACTGTTTGACGTTTACGACTCATTCTATACCCCGGACAACTGACTTCTGACTTCTGCTAGAATATACGTTGCTGTATACTGTATCTCTCACAAGATGGCTGAACTTTCCAATCTTAATACAACCTACGATGCTGCATCGATGTCAGTAGCGCCGCCAACTTCCCCGACGTCTCTGTTGGATGGTGGACCGTTTGACTGTGTGAAAAAACTTACACACGAGCAAGTCAAAACCGGTTGGCGTGAAGCGTACAGTTCGACTGAGGGTAAATGTTACTTCTACAACATATTTACCAGAGAGAGTGTTTGGTCCATCCCTACTACCATGCCGATCCAGGGTGAACAGAGAAGACTGGCCGACTCAACCGGAGTGGACATTCTGGCGGCTTGCTGTGAACGAGTTGACCGGTAATTCCTCTCAGGCGCAGGCAGACAACCATGGGGCTTCGGGTTCACCCTACGTGGAGGGAAAGGACACCGTCAAGAGAAGCTACAGCCCGGACCCCGAAGATGTGGACAACCAGAAGAATGCCAAAAGATTCAAGATCGGAGGTGAGCGTTACGCTTATGTAAAACGTTTCAAGGGGCGCCCCTACGTTAATATCAGAGAGTATTATTGGAACATGAACAAGACCCGATTGCTGGCTGGGAAGAAGGGGTTGAATCGCTCTTCATTAAATTTTCTTTGTTTACTACTCATTCCAGGTGACATTGAATCACCCGCCAGTGTTGATATCGTAGAAGACGCATCACCTTCCAGAATGGTTATCAAAAAAATTCTGACAAAGATGGTTACGGATAACATACTAAAGCTCATGTATGCTGCTCAGGAACAACGAGGGTGTGAAGGATGTGAGGATAACTGGCCGAGTCTGTATGATCACGAGTGTGCGTTTTTCGGTATGCATCACCATGCCGTCTTTATGACTATGTATCTGATTATTACGAAGAAGCGGTGGAGCTTGTAGACGCGGACAAAGTTATTGACGTTCTTGACGCAGTCAACACCTATCTAAATGTCTAAATGTTAGTGAATCAAGCGACGAGGGATTGGACATTGATAAACATTCTATGATTATTAAGCACATCCTAAATGAGTGGAGGGCGGACCCTGACGATGTTGCCCGTTCGTTCTACTCTACGTTTTTAACAATTTAACTGAACCGATTGGTAGCACTCTTGAACAGTTGGATGCATAATGCATCGTCCCCTTTGAGATGTTTCCATTGAACAAGTTTATTGCAAGTTTATTGTGTGAAATCGTTATTCTTTTATATGTTTATTTATATTGCTAATGGTTTGATTAGAATTAAAGTGTTTTTGTTAAATATAATATTGTAATTGCTTTTGAAAATAACAATGATTAAATAAATAAACAACAGTCATAACAGTATGTGTATTACTTTTTGGTGAAATGGTTTTAAATAAATGTGACAGAAATATAATATTGTGTATTTGTGTGTTTTATTTGGTGTCATTTATGTAAAGACCCAGATGTTTGTGTCGGGAATGAGTAGGGTAGAAAAGGGTAAAGGTGATCATTATGTGGTTAGGGTATTAAAATAGAGTGGGATAGGGTTAACGAGTTGAAGGGAGGGGCATACACACGCATAATAAAAAGACGACAAGAGGTGACTAAAACCAACCGGAATTCATCAGAATTCCTTTAGTGGTCAACGGGCGATATACAGTTTCAAGTATTTTATTCATCATCAAAACATACAATACAAATTTATCAAATGGTGATTATCAATAACGTTTATAAAGAACAAAATTATAATGCATCAACTAACTACGGTTATTTAAACAAAACAAACCCTACTTGGTAAAAGATTCTTGATGTAACAAAACCCTAGATATTTGACGTATAATAAATTGATCGTCATACACTTCTGTTTTAATACGAGGAAAGTGTTTCCTAATAAAGTTATTTACATCCAAATCATTATCCATTGTATCCGACGAAAACAATTTGCTAGTTTTGTTCATGCTCAATTCTCGGCATCGATGTAAAAGGAAGAAGGTGACGTACTGTCCACAGACGGTTGACAAAGGTCCCTGAAGACGGCGTGTGTTATAGATGGTGTATTTCACATTCTTTTGAAGGAAATGTTCAATCTGCGGTAACTTGGGATGTAGTCCGTATGAGTCAAAATATTCACCTACACCATCTCGTGTAATGTAGATTACCAACCAGTGTTCTCCTGGCTTATCAACAGGGTCTGTGTTAATGACGATAGCGCTGGGGTGTGGAACAAACTGCTTCGGAAGTTGGTCACAGGCAAAAACTCCTCGGAAGAAATGCTTGGTGAACCGGTCTCGTTTCAAAATAGAACTTATCTCCAAGCTGTTCATGATGTTCGGTCCGTTTTGACCTAACTGGCGTAGTCAAAGATGATGTTGCGAGCCTGGTCTATTTCCAGAATGTTGTTGAACTCTGCATAGATAATCACGTTGACTGTCTCATCCAGCGGACTTGCAAAGTGTACGTCGAGTCGAAGGTTACCGTGTCTGACTAGATTTAAGAGTCCTCCAGTAGATAGGTCGGGGCTCAGATCAAGATTCATTCAAACTAGTCTCAACCTGGAGAGAGAAGTAATAATAAGCTTATCTTCACAAAAAGAACAACAACAATAACCTTTGCTGTACCCTTTTGGGCAAAGGTTTACCCTAACCTTCGAAAACTCAAGAGGTGAACAATATGTGCGCTCGGTTGAAGAAATAAATACAAAGCTGTGGGGTGTGCCTTTCTCTGAAATAATTTGAGGGGTATGCATGAACGGCATATCTGCTGGACGTTCGGTATATTTACCATCTTACTATCAGAAGCACTTCGGTAGCTAGTGCTGTATCCTCCCCATGGAGCTGGGAAATATTACAGGAATGATATTGGCCCAATAAGCGCATTGAGACATCGGTGAAATGCGATATATTATTATTATTTTAATACGCATATCCTGGGTTATCATGGGAATGGAAAGCCTGCAAGTGAATCACAATTGAATCACAATGTACAAACTTACCAGGCTGAAGTGAGCAATATCCGTCATTGAGTGTAAACGTACCACAGTAAAATGCACAATGACGATTCGCACAACTTTGACTAGACGTGTTCCATCGTAAAATGGCAATATTTTAATTTTTTGCTCATAGATGTGTTCATCACATCCCTAGCTATAATCTATTGGCGCCCCCAATTAATCGATCCACTAATTAGCCCACCCCAACTGATTAAAAATGCATACAATTATCCAAACGGGATATCTATAAATACAATGTTGGAACGGGATGCATATCTTTGGCGAGAAGTGTTCCATCGTAAAATAGCAAAATTGAAATTGTTTTCATCACAGATGTGTTCATCACAAAAATACACACCCTCTGCCCGGGAAATCATCCTGGCACTATCAAGGTTACGCGAAGTGTTAACAAGACACATGGTCGATAAGACGTGAGATAATCCATCCATCTTGCATGCAATCACAACCTCACGGAGAATGTTTTCTATTACAATATATTATATGGATTCAAATGGAAGCTTGTGTGCCAGATAGAGTAGACCCGTGCCTTTCAATGTGCAATATTGGGAAAAGTATTTTTCACAACACTCATTGCTTCCTTCAAAATAATAATGTAAAAAAAAGTTTAAATCTTGTGGAGGAAAAACATATATATATGAATGTTTTTATTAATCACAATATCATGCCTTGACACGTGAAATATTTGTTTGAATCATTTTATCAAAAAAAAATCACCGAATCATGATGAAATGAATATCTACCTGCTATTCATAGGATTTGAAAAAGTTGAGTGGCCATTTCCCAGCAGCACACGCTCATCGTCATGCTTATCATCATTGTATCTGACTATAACCCAACACACTTCGGCTACAAACACTTAATTTAAATATCCAAAATTTATTGAAGTCGTCCCGTTTCTTCAAAGAATAATTCATTGTAATAACAAAAAAAAATCATAACATGTTTTTCATTTCAATATTGGCAATGTTTGTACGGTAAAGAGGCTGTATTATGGAACCGTTTAGAGCACGGAGTTCACAGCTGAAGTGCATTTCACCGCTAGAGGGCGACGATATGCACTAGGTGAAAACCTTACTTTAACGTATTTAGCATGTTTCTATAGGATGTTATTAGTTGGGTCCACCCATGAAGCAATAGACCGTTATCACGCTCAGGTCAACTAGGGACCAGACTATTTCCCCTTCCAACCTCGGTTTGGTAACGTGGACTTGTATTGAAGAAAAACTAGAGGTCTTAGAACATGGAGACAGATCCGCTCTACGACACCATAAGGAGATCTCACCTGAAGGAGAAACAGCTGGCAATTCACCATCACGGGGAGCGGAGCTGTGAACAAGTCCTCGAGGGCGCTGTTGCAGCAACATTATATTGGGGTATAAGTTACTTCACTTATTATAGTTATTTTAACTTTGCATAAATATTTGCATTAAGAAACGAAAAATAAATGTAATCCTAAAAGTGCCGATCTCTTTAAGGATATGATTACACGAATGTCATTATATATGGGCCATATTTGGATTTATATGAGGCGGGTTATGCCTACATATTTCGGTAAGGCAAAATCTACGAATCAGCCAGGGTCTACAATGATCAAAATGCATGTATATAAGAGTTGCCATTTGATAGTAAAACGGCCATAACTACTAAAAATTTACAATAACAATTCGTTTCATGTTAAAATCATTCGCACTTTAAAACATTACTTTGAGATGGTCGGTACTGCGAAACATTTTAAAACAATTGAAGCATCTCCTAATTTCGAGCTCAAAATAATGGTATTACAATTAATTTCAAAAGAATGCGATATATTTTGTACACTGACGCCGTGTTGTATTTTGTACATATATTGTTCGGTTTAAAAAATAATAAGGGAGGAAGATCGATACCTTCAGCTTTGCACCAAAGTTAGTTTCACATGACAATTGGGAAAGATTTTTTTCGAAATACCAATGTGTGGAAAATGATATTACATATAAATTACAGAGAAACCAAAAACGTTAAGTTTTCTGTGAAATGCTCAGTTATTTTATTGTTGAAACACTCTTATACTCAAGTAACACTGACAACAGAAATATTAATTTCGAGGTGGGTGTGTGACAATTGTTATAAACAACTACCAATTGTCTGAAAGTACATTTCAATAAATATCATTTTCTAATCTTGATCTACCTTAATTAAAACTGGGTTGTTTCTTATGAGAATAATGGCAGGTCTAATTTATGGTAAGTTTCCGGTGAAACCATGTTTACTCTCTGTACATGTCTAGTAACTGGTTGTCATTGTTAAACATGCCTAATCAATCAACGCGTATTATAATAGCATAAGCACCACAATTTTCAAGCAAAACTTATTTTTAAATTTATATTTAAACTTCTAACAACTTTTAGTAATTTATCGTAGGTTTTGTATTATGTCTACGAGGATATAACCTTGAAGGATTTAAACAAAAACACCCTTAAATATAAGAAATTTACCTAATCTAGGATTAAATTGTGAGCAAGTCGTTTTAAATTCATTAATCTAAACAAAATGGTGCTTTTGATGACGTTTAACTAACGTAACGTACATTTTTTTAAACTAACTATATCTTACTTTTATTACTAATTTTTTTATTTTTTTAGGGGGTGTTTGTTTCAGGTCGAAAAGAGAAAAATAATAATTTGTCAATATTTTTGCTATTTTGAAGAGCAGCAGAGACAGGGTTGTGGGAACTCCTTGATTAGGCTACCCATGATTGACTAGTCTTGGGTCAAGACGCTGTTGTAATTTTGATACACTCCAACGCAGTACCTCAATACAACCCATAGCGCACTATCACGCAGGGACATTGACAGAGTGCGGTTCGTCGGTGACAGTAATCAGCGTCATTGTTTTCTGCCACGAAGAACTTGCGTAATTTTTTCTATAAAATAATTATATTTAACAAAATTGCCCGTCAATAATTATGCAAGCTGACCGTGTTTGTGATAGCGTGCTGTAGTGGTTGTGCAACGTGCATCAAAGCAGCTTCTTGTGACCCGAGACTAACCCACGTCAAACGCGCCCTTGATGTTCCAAAATAACTCGAATGTGGCAATTACTGGGGCAAAGTTACTTCATACGCGGGTTCTTTTCTGGCTTGTCTAGGTACTTAACATCAATCTTAGGGATGGTTTTAACCATGGCTAACTTGTTGCGGATGCCATCCACGAAGGTTTCGATTATCTTGATAGTTTCCAGGTCGAAGGGATCCACGTTGTACGGGTTCTTAGACATCACGACCAAGTCGGCCTTCTTGCCGACTGTGATGCTGCCATATTGCTTGTCCATGTGCAGCTGCCAGGCCGCGTTGATGGTGTAGGATTTGACAGCCTCGTCGATGGACACGCGGTACTCTGGACCGTAGGGAGTGTTAGGGTCATCTCTAGTGCAGCGAGTCACAGCCGTCTTCATGTTGGCGAAGGGGTTTGCCTCACCTGGGAAGGTGGGGTGGTCCTGCGAGAATCCATAAAAAGATATATGTCACGATTACTGAAAATATGGCAACTACCAGACAGAGGGGTTAAAAGGGTAGTGTACATTATTGGAAGTAACCAAAAAAGAAAATGGGCGAATTAGGAGCTAAAAAGCTTACTTTATTTCAAGATCGCAATGGTATATCGTAAAAACAATTAGCGAAGCCAGGAGGGTCTAGAGGCCTATACGCTCCCCTGGACCAGTCACGAAAGGCCGAATAAAATCAGATCCCCCAACAGTAATATACCCACTGCAGTAGTTTGTTTTAATTTCCCATCCCACCGGCAACATTTATGGGTACTTCTGGCTATAGGCCTACGCCTGTATCAAATTCAAATGGGTCATCAGTCCAGAATGGATACAACAAAATATTAACCAACTTGGATGGTTGGTTTCTGTACATTTATTGTTTTATATGGATGCATTTTACAGATTTACCAAAATTATGTTTATTATTTGTACAGTTTTCACCCATAAGAAAAGGTTCAGCTGGTACTATTGTATGATCGGTATCAGTTTTATTATGTACACAATATTGGTAATCTAGAAAACATGATTGCAGTTTTAAATGAATCTTATTTGGTGTAAAGTTGATGATGCTATATCAAATGCTATCGTTTTAGTAAAAACTTGTCAAATTTCCAAAATGAATTTCTGTCATCCGAATACAGAAATTCTACGTTGGCAAAAATACGAACAATGAACGCACAAGTTTTTCGTTAACGCAGTGAAGCTGGAACTTTTACAGGTTGCTTTTTATACATAAATATATTCCGATTCTTTTCAAGTATGGATGAATTTACAGACATTGTAAACTGGCTTTAACGACTTACATTTCAAACCAGTGTTGCTACACTTATATCCTAGATGGCGTTGAACATTTTAGTGTTGACCTACCTGGTGAATAGTCCAAGTGACTCCACTCTTCGTTGCCTCGGACAGTGGCGTCCAGCGGTTGACTCGGTCACCGAATATGTCCGTCTTGTAGATCATTGCGTAGAAGCGGAGGTGGTCCACAAAGAAGGAGAGAGCCAAGTTGATCTTCCCAGCTCGCACGATCTGCTCCGGCAGCATGAGGCCAAGATGCTCCATACGGTGACGGTTGTCCATGGTCTTGCACTGCGTGAGAACCTGATCATCGCCAAAATAATTTTATTTCAATTTATGTGTATTTAAAAACATACAAAAGAACACATGCACATCAAGGACATTGGATTAAAGCGAATACACCGATCCAGATGATTTGGCAATATTGTTCCCACCTGAAAAAAAAAAAAACTCGGACACGTCTTGTATCAAGACATCCTTAGAAATGTGTTTGCAATACACAGTAAGCGGGTATACAGGGCGATATGAACACATTCATAGAACGTCTGGGCTCAAGACTATAAAGTCGTACATGCAGACAAGTTCCATGGGCATTCTAAACACTGGTGATGGTGAAATAACAAAATAGCTTTATTTGAACTTGATAGGAAAAGAGTACTGCAAGAGTAGCATTTTACAATAAAAAGGTTTCACGATAAACTGGCAAAGTGATTTTTTTCCACACCATATATATATATATATATATATATATATATATATATATATTTTTTTTTTTTAGAGTGGAGAACCATGGAAATCTAGACCGACATCATGGCGGTTAGTAACAACAATTAGGTAAAGTGTGACCTTTCTGTTAATCCTTGCTGTGTGATTGACAAGCCAGAAAAGTCTATACTTCTTGCGTCATGGATAATGAATTATGATTTTTACCATTCACCAACGTACCATAGCATTGTGTATTCAGTCATTGAATTTCACGTATTTCTAGCGTAAAGACTAAATGGTTTTGTACACACACTGATATGAAAATGGAGACGCGAAACAAGTGCCCTGGACTCATAGACAGTGCAGTTTCAGCACTATAGAGGGCTACGATGTGCACTGAGCGGATACTGCCAACATGTCACCTGCCACCAATATCCGCTGAGTGCAAATTGTAACCCTGTAACAGTGTGAAGGCATAAGTACCAAAAATTACTTTTGGAAACATTCCCTGGCTGAATCATGGATTCGTTCAAATATTACATACCTGTTCGTATGCCCTAAGGACTTGTTCACAGCTCCGCTCCCCGTGGCAGTGAATTGCCAGCTGTTTTCCCTGCAGGTGAGATCTCTTGATGGTGTCAAAGAGCGCACCTGTCTCCATGTTCAAGGTGCCGTAACCAGGGGCTGGGGGAAAGCCCAGAGTATCGGTCAGTGGACCCTGTAAATACGGCTCTTGGGTGGCAGCGGTGCCGCAGTGCGGGGAGCCATCGGCTACTAGTTTCAGTCCAGCTTCCCAAAGCCTGGAGCTGTAGTTGCCAACACCGACAGAGTTGCTGGCGCTAGCGCTGCTCTCGCCCTTTGCAACTGGGTGATGACGGCCGAGACTGCCGCAGCATATATATATGGGGCCCGCCGGTAGTGTGGTCATCTCGTCATCCCTCATTGCATGTGTCATTCTGTAAAGAGCTATAGGGGGGGAAAAGGGTGTTCGTGTGTTACTGTCATGAATTGTGCACACCACGATTGCTCGTATTATGAATAAATCCCACTTTCTCAAAAAGTATTCTCAATGCTACGAATGATTTTAAAATACAAAAAAAAAATTCAAAACAATACTATTGTTAATTGATTTAATTTGCCCTACACAGACTTGTGTATAGCACTGTATACTCTGCTTTTCGAGTGTCTGTGAAAAGCGTCACAGGCGACTCGGGCGGGATTCGAACCCACGACTTTTTGCTTACTAGTGCAGATGTCTTGACCTCCCGACCACCGAGCTTGCCCGAAAGGTTAAGACGTCTGCACTGGTAAGCAGGATGTCGTGGGTTCGAATGTCGCCCGTGATCGTTTTCACAGACACTCGAAAAGCACCAAGTATGCAGTGGTATACACACGTTGGTGTAGGCAAATTAAATCAATTGTTTATCATCCGATGCAAGAATTTATTTCAACCAATGCTATTTTTTTGTTTCATGTTTCTGCTAGGATAACAGGGAGAAGTAGCGATTATTGAAATCCCCTCTCCATACACATAATTAAACATCTGTAAATGTGGACCTCCCATTGTTCTGACAACCGAGGACCTATCGTGATAGCAACGGAAGACCTATTGTCATTTTGTTATAAATCCTCGGTTTGAACATGTATACATGAACACCCACCATAGACCCCCTTTGACAACAAACGTGCAACTGCTGCAACAAATAGACGATAGTCGACTCATTTGACAATTATCTAGCCTACTTACCAAGACGGATTGGAAAGTTGTCGAGATCATCCGCAGCTTTCGTCAACATAGCGTCCATCTCCGGTGTCGGCATGTAGGCCAGGTCGGTGACGGTTGTTATTCCGGCTTCGGCGTAGGCCATCCACTGGTCGCGAAACGCGGTCTCCATAACGGCTGCATCCGGTAAGGGTGCATTGGCCATGACTGCCATGATGGCTGGTTCTTCAAATAGTTGTCCTGTAGGAAGCCCGTTCGCATCTTTGACGATGGTGCCGCCAGAGGGACTGTCTGTAGTTTCATCGATCTGACAATTATTGTAATAAGTAATAAATAGAATAGAGAGACAGGAGTGAGAGACGGAGTCCCGATTCATTCAATTGTAATTTGATCGCGACAACATTGTACCTGTTGATGTGTTTCGATCGTGGTTTGATATACAAAACAAAAAGGCATAACATGTTTTGTAAAAATACAAATTTAAAGGTGAATAAGACCTGTGATTTAGTGCGTTATATACCCAAACGAAGGATTTTGCCCGTCATGGAGAGCCTCGGGTTGACCTTGGAGTGGGGGTGAAATGTTTTGGTGTTTTTTTTAGGGGGATGGGGGAGTTTCGTGTGGTATACTGAACGATTCAAAATGGTTGCTGGTGACTTCATAGTTCAGTGGTCCGAGTATATACACCCATACTTCTCCCGAGGACGATCAGAGCACACTGATCGAAACGTCGAGTTGTACCTCCAGTTCTTTTCAGAACTAATTACTACTCAATTGAGATTCCACATGGTGTCACCGCAATTAGTCTTATCCTCACCATGCAAAGCTACAAGTTTTACCTAGTATATACACTCACTTGTGAAAGATTAAGGGCTGGATGATTAACCCACGCCACGTGACCGCTTTGACCAACCACAACAATGGGAATGCTGGAGGAGAAAGTAGTGTCCAGGAAGTTGGCGCTCAGAGTCGGCAGATCAGATATGAGCTCAGGGTCCCAGCCGAAGAAAATGCCCCAGTTCTTGTTGTCTGGTATGGCCGCTATTTCGCTCAATTTATCCGACATCACCTTGTAGATTTCACTGTATGACCTAGTGATTGATTGATCAACTTTTATTTCATGCAGACAACAATAAATATATTTTATATTGCATCAGAAATAAATACTTGGCAAATTATTGGCATGTTAAGAGCATACATGAACATATTACTTCATTGTGTGAACATGTAGGAACAAGTGAATAACGTTGCCTTTGAGGTAAAATGTCTGTATCAGTCGAGCGCATCAGACTTATTCTAATGGCCGAGTTTTCAGAAAGTGAATTCTAATCCTGACCATGAATGTGGCGCTTGTGTCCTTGAGCATAAATCTTTATCGATGTATACTCCTATGGAGCTAAACAAGTTGAATATTTAATATTGGCCCAATGGCCAGGGACACTTGTAGAGTATCAAATCATGATATATATTTCACTCGTTATAAGACTCTCGTATCATTATTGTACTTTGTCATTAGCCTGATAAAACATTACACAAGACACGCGACGATATACAAAAAACAGACCGAGAGCTAAGATCCGGCAAATTAATTAATGGTAAAATGTAAATAATCGGTTTACAGTTTTAATTAAAGGAGAGGTACAACATTGGTAATGTTGGTAATGTGCTATTAAGAGTATGCTTAATCTTTATATTAAATATTTTTTTGGGGGGGAGGGGGGTAAATTTACCGACATACAACTCTAATTAACCGACAAATGTTAGTAATATTATAATATTAGTATAGCTTTGAATCTAATACAACGCTGCGTCTGTATACTGTAACAGACACATTACACGTTACAAATACAGTCAGTAAAACTGATATACAGTGGAACATTCCTAAATCCGAATGGATTGGAAAAGCAAAATATTTTAGGTTTTACTGAGAAAAATAACTTCCAAATTTATTCATGAACACTGGGAGTGAGGGCCAGGTCAGACCTATTTACCTGTAACTCAGCGCGCTGATGTTAAGGTACTGGCTCCGCATGAGGGCGCACTGTATTGCGTGCTGGTGAGGTTCAATGAAGCCAGGCATAAGAGTCTGCTGGTTGAGGAAGAACACATCGGTACTTTGTCCGACGTGGAGGAACACGCTCTCAATGCTGCCGACAGCCAGGATGGTGTCTCCGGCGAGTGCAATGGCCTCAGCCTTCGGGTTGTTCTCGTCCATGGTGATGATGTCACCGCCATAGAAGATGGTCGTGGCCTCGATAGACATGGCACCTGCACCAGAATTTAAAACCAATTCCAAGAGATATGTATAAAAACCAAACTGGAAACGTTTCAGATTTCATTGTGTTCAAAACGTTCGTCTCACATTCATTAAGGAAATAATTACAATAAAGGCAATCTCATGGTGGACAGTATTGAATATCGTCGAGTATTCTGTCCTAAATTCAAACTCAAATTATTTTATTGGCAATACTTTCACTTTCTCAAAATAACACCTCGGGCAATATTTCTTTTTTAGAGGGGGGAGATTACCAACATAGGTTTTTCGCACCAAGTAAGTTTAACACAAAAAATAAATTTAAACAAAATTAAAATTCGACAGGGTATGGAATCGGTGTCCTAGTTTTCCCATGAATTCTGTGACTGAAAATATGATATCGTGTCCTGCTATCTAGGTTGGCGCACGCTCGTGTAGTATTACTTTCAGTCACCGAGTTCATTTTAAAACTAGGGCATCGATTCCATGCCCTGTCCAAAGTCTGCCCTGATCGCGACGATAACTGTCCTTTTAAAATTTAGCAATTTGTTAATGAAGTAACATTGCTGTACCTTATCCTGTTCGGAAGTGAATACTTACGACACGCGCGCATTGGCATTACGCGAAATTCGTTTCGCTACTTCTGGCATACCGTTGTATGTAATTTAACCCAATTCCTTGATTTTAACGTTAAAAAGGCGATTCTTGAAGAAATTTACTTTGTTATTAAGATTTCGAGTCTTTACAACAACTCATGTTAAATGCAAGTCCCAAGCTTTCTGGTGGGCGTGGTTTATGTTGGAATTACGTCACATTTACGAACAGGATATGTAGGCCTATGCTTATTGTGTTTGTCAGAATCATTTATCTATTCTGTACCAGTTCAAGCTTATTGCAGGCAAGCCTCAAATATATACAAAATAAAGGTTTGCAATATTCCCATAATCAATGCCAAAATGCGTAAAGCGAGTTCATGGCAGATTTAATTATCTTGAAAATTTATTTAGATTTTGAATTGTTATGGACTTTCAAAATGTAACATGCATAATGCTTAGAGGAAGGATCCTCTGCTTCATATCTGCTCAGACAGAAAATTATTAGTTATACACATGACGTGAACATTGCCCGTTTACAAAGCCGATTCCGCATGTTCCCGTTTTAAATCGATATAACCAGACACTATTATTCCGTGCTAGCAATTGAATACTGACCATGTTATGTAAAATGACTAACATCAGAGATGTGCGATTTTGTTTTTAACCGATGCCAAGGACCTTCACGATTAAGAATGATCGATTCTTATAAGAACGGAAACGTCCTATTTTCGGTCACGCATATTAAATTATGATTAATTTATGTAGTACATAATTATTAAACAGGCTGCAGCAGGGAATCCCACACATCACCAACACAATTTTTTTTTGAAGGCGGGGACTGACGGGGTGGGGAGATGCTTTGCCATCTAAAGTCCACAGCAACTCATCATTGTATGGGGATCACGAGCGAGATGTGCTAATAGGGGTTAAATAACCACAAGTCCATAAAGGACACCGACCGACTAGGTTAACATCGAGTATTATAAAACAAATAAACAACAAATCTACAATACAATCTAGAGCAAATTGAAGTGGCAGTCTGGGGATTATTAGAAGAGGATACGACTTTTTATATCAAATAATCAGTTATACAATCTATATAAATACCTTGTGATACTTCCTGGAAGTTTCGCTTTGCTACCTTACTTGATGTTGATGATGACTGGACTGCACTGTGACTCCAGGGGAAGAGACACAGAGATCTAGAGAACGACGGAGACAGTTGAGGTGTTCTCGAGATGAACGCCGCGAGTGCCTCTACCACTCTCCAGCAAGGGTTTTAAAAGGCTAACGCCTGGATGAACCTTATTGGTTCTAAAAGGCGCCCAAAACCCATCTACAGTTAATTGTGCCTTTGGGACTTCCCTCCTACTTGAAAGTGACCATCAATCAAAATAGGAACAGACCATTCATTAAGGACGACCAGGGTAAGAAAATACAAATAAATTGGGTCATCCTTTGTTACTTTATTAGTGGTCGTATCTGCATACCCACTGTACTGTTACAATGAGTTAAAAAGGCTGATCTCGACTTTTGTGGCATGTTGTCTCCTATTTAAATACCCAATGAAATGAAACAGGTGGTAACATATTGGATAATAGGATTTATCTTTTGACAAAGGGAATAACTGTTAACTCTTTTTAAAATAGTTAATCAGATTATATAAGGGCGCAACAAAGTGCATTCTTTGGAGATGAGACGCTTACCAATACCGCCCTTACTCCCGCTGAGTTGTCCCTTTCTTTTCTAGCCTTACTTGTTAACCTAATCATGTCAAACGCTTTGACGTATTCTTTCTGCTGTTCCAATTTTGATCGATGGCCACTTTCAAGAGGGAGGGAAGTCCCAAAGGCACAATTCACTGTAGATGGGCTTTTGGGCGCCTTTTAGAATCAATGTTCACCCATGCGTTCACCTTTTAAAACCCTTGCTGGAGATGAATAGAGGCACTTGCGGCGTCCATCTCGAGAACACCTAAACTCTCCTGGTCGACAACCCTCCTTATCTAGATCTGTGTCTCTCTCCCTGGAGTCACAGTCCAGTCATCAACATCGGTCAAGGAAGGTAGCAAAGCGAAACTTCCAGGAAGTATCACAAGGTATTTATATAAATTGTATAATTGATTATTTGATATAAAAAGTCGTATCCTCTTCTAATGATCCACAGACTGCCACTTCACTTTACTTTAGGTTGTATTGTAGATTTTTCGTTTATATGTTTACTCAAAAAAATTTACCTAGTCGGTGTCCATTATGGACCGTTATTCAACCGTTATTCAACTCATACAATGTCTAGTTTAAAACTTGCTAACTGTAGTTTTAGATGGCAAAGCATCTCCCCCACCCCGTCAGTCTCCACCACCAGAAAATAGTGTTGATGTGTGGGATTCCCTGCTGCAGCCTGTTCAAAAGGGGACATTTCTGTTCGTATAATAATGGATCATTCTTGATCATGAAGGTCCTTGACATCGGTGAAATACAAAATTGCGCCTCTCTGATGTTGGTCATTTTACATAACACGGTCAGCATTCAATTGCTAGCACCATGAGCGGTAGCAGTGCCTGGTTATCGGTTTAAGACAGGGACGTGCGGAATTGGCTTTGTTAACGGAATGTTCACGTCATGTGTATAACTAATAATTTTCTACCTAACCTGATATATGCTTAAAGGAAGGAACCTCTGCTTCATATATGCATGTTGCATTTGAAAGTTCATAACAATTCAAAATCTAAATAAATTTTCAAGTTAATTAAATCTGCCATTAACTCGCTTTACGCATTTTAACATTGATTATGCGAGAATTGCAACCCGTTTATTGTATATTTGAGGCCTGCCTACAATAAGCTTGAAGTTTTCGATACGAATCTTCTTCTTCTTCTTATCGGGTCACTACACAAGTCCCGTCCAGTGCTCCACACAGGCTCTGGCACGACAGTTCACGGCTTCCAGGTCATCTTGGGTGCATGGTTCTGGCAGGAGTGGGCAGACTAGCAGGTGTTCCATTGTCTGTTCCTGGCCGCAGTCACATGCTATTTGTTCATCTCCGAAACCCCACCTCTGCATTAGGACTCTACATCGTCCGTAACCAGTTCTTAGACGGTTGAGGCTTAGCCAGAAAGGCCAAGTCTCACTGGAGCCGGATGCTAAGGATTCCTTGGGGCTGAGGGAGAGTCTATGTGTATGTGGAGTGGCCTGGAGGTGATTAGACCACAAGGTCAACCTTTGGTTGGAAGGGCTGGTATTAAGGGGCTCTACAGTGTTCAGAAAGCTGTGTCTGGATTTGAGCCGCTTGTCCGCTGGCTGTTGTTGAAAGAGTAGTGGGGTGGATTGTTTTCTTGTTTGTCCTTTTCTTTCTGGGACAGGACCAACCTTCTAATGTGTGGTGGAGCAATACCACAAAGCAGGTAGAGGTCTTCTACTTTAGTTGGCCTAAGGCAACCAGTGATTGCTCTGCAGGATGAGTTTAGAGCTGGGTCAATCTTAGGCGCATGGGCCGACCTACTCCATACTGGTGATGCATACTCCGCAGCAGAGAAGCAAAAGCGCAGGGCTGTAGTCCGGATTGTACTGGCATCAGTCCCCAGTTGGTGTTAGCTAGCTTCTTGAGGATGCTATTTCGGCTCCAACTTTTGCCTTTGTATTGGCAATGTGGTTCTTATAGGTAAGGGAGCGATCCAGTGTGACGCCTAGATAGACTACAGGGTTGTGAGTGTGCTTCAGTCTTTCCCATACCAGCTGATCCTTAGTTGATGGTTGGCATCCCTGTTCTTAAGGTGGAATGCACTTATCTGAGTTTTGTCAGGATTGGCTCTCAGATGGTTGGTCGCGTAGTATGGGGCGAGTCCGGCCAGGGCATCGCTAAGGGTCTCCTCCAACTTCACGAAGGACTGGTTCTGGGTGGCGATACAGAGGTCGTCGGCATAGAGGAAACTCCTGGTGTTTGGATGGATCGGTTGGTCGTTCGTGTACACATTAAAGAGCAGTGGTGCAAGCACACTTCCTTGTGGGAGACCATTTTTCTGTCTGCGCCATCTGCTGCGGTTGCCGTTGAGGACACACAAAAGAATCGCCGGTTAGACAGCAGTGTCTGGATAAGTCCAGTCAGTCTCTACATCCTTTGTCAGCTCAAGAATCTTCCTGGTGAGGGATTCTGTGGTTCACAGTGTCATAGGCAGCAGAGAGGTCAATGAAGGCAGCTCCGGTGATTAGCTTACCTCATAGCCATCCTCAATGAACTGAGTGAGGTTTAGGAGTTGGCCAGTACATGACTTTCCTGGCCTGAACCCTGCTTGTTCCGGGATGAGATGTTCATCCACAATGAATGGGGCGATGCAGTTGAGAATAAGCCGCTCGAATAGCTTATATGTATGGCACAGTGAGGAGATAGGTCTGTAGCTCTTAGGACTGGCTGGGTCTTTGCCAGGCTTTAGCAATGCAATAACTTTGGCTTTCCTCCAAAGCTTTGGGATGTTGTTGGTGCTCAAGCATTTGTTGAACATGTTAAGGAGCCAGTTAAAGGGCACCTGGTCTAAGGTGTTTGATCTGCTCGCCAAGAATGTCGTCGAGACCGGCAGCTTTGTTGTTTTCATTGCTTTGATGGCAGCAAGCAGGTCGGTTATGGTGAACGGTTTAGTAAAGCCTAGGGCGTCTTGAGAGCTTGGAGTATCCGAGACCTTGGGGAGCCTGGCTCGTCTAGGGGATGGTCAGGTTACCCCGACTATTCACTAGGAGTTGGTGAGCGACTTGGTTGGCAGTGACTTGAGATCTTGGTTGCGCCTTTGTATAGTCGTTACCCAGTGTCCGGATCGTTTTCCATGCTTTCCTGCTGCTGTGTGTCATGTCGGTGGATTGTATGAATTCCTGCCATTTCCTCCTTCTAGATTCAGCAATTTCCTTGGTCAGATTTTCTCCAAATTCCAGTGTCTCCTCACTAAAGGGGTCCGTCTGGAAGTGTTCGATGTAATCTTCATACAGCGCCTTGGGTGGTCCGTCGAAGCCTTGAATATGCTTGTGCGGCAACCTCGGGGATGTTACGCCTTGAGGATTTCTTCATCAACTCTACAAAGGTGTCATAGTTTTGGGGGTAGCAGGTAGGTCCTGGATAGAAGAGTCAAGGTCCTTAGCAAACTTTTCCCAGTTGCCTTCCTCAGATTGAATCGGCGTCGGAAGGGTACTGCTCGTGGGATAATGACTGCATTAACCTTAAGCCCTATCGGTCCCGGTGCTGTGAGTGAGGGATTGGGTCGAGAACGACTTTCTCGCACTGGTTGGCAATCCTTGTAGATGTAAATATCAAGTCAGGATTGTAGCCACGTCTCCACCTTGCGCTATTGAAGGAAGGAGGGAGCTTTAGCGTCATGAATGAGGACAGCTGGTTAGCATCTGCCCACGTCTCGACAAGTTCACCATCTTCGTTAGTTTCCTCCGTATCCCCAGGTAGTGCTGTGGCTGTTGAAATCTCCGATGACCACATTCATCCTGCCATCAGTAGCTCTGCTGGGCAGGTCGAAAGGCTCACGAGGGTGGCTTATAGACTGAGCTTATGGTGATTCCCATTAGGTCAATGGAAAGAACTTCGATGTTATTATTATCTGATAGGGAAAGTTTGTCCACAGTCAAACCATTACGGACAAAGATCGCACTTCCGTGCTGGTCATGTGGTCTCACTGCGATGAGGGTCAATACGGAGATGCGAGGGCGAGCTCGTGAAGTCCCGCGATGAGTCTCCTGGAGGCAGAGAATGTCACAGTTGGTTTGTTTACAAAGGTCAGCCAAGAGTTCTTGTTTGGTGCCTGTAAGACCTTCAATGTTAGATGAGATGATACTCAGAGCCGGTCCTGACAAGGACCCGTGAGTTCGGCTCTGAGCCTCAGCAACAAATCGGTCATCATTGTCGTTGGTAGCCATGATTGTGGTAGTTACAAGTAAAACTTGAGAACTTGAGTACTTGGGTACTTGAGGTACTTGAGTGAATACGAATGAATACGAATGAATATGAATCATATCCCGTAATTCCAACATAAACCACGCTCACTTCGCAAGTGCTGGCTCCAACGATCATCAGAAGCCAATTGCAAATGTAGTGGCTACTCTTTACTTTTACGATTTACGCAAGCAATTAGAAAGCTTGGGATTTGCATTTAACATGTGTTGTAAAGACTCAAAATCTTATTAACAAAGTAAATTTCTTCAAGAATCGCCTTTTAACGTTAAAATCAAGGAATTGGGTTAAATTACATACAACGGTATGCCAGAAATTGTTAAATTTTAAACGGACAATTATCTTCACGATCAGGGCAGACTTTCGACAGGGCATGGAATGGATGTCCTGGTTTTAAGATGACCTAGATAGCATGACACAATAACATCATAATATTTTGGGC
>CM055825.1:15114038-15135513 GCA_029582265.1 Zoroaster sp. YZ-2022 | reverse complement strand
ATGTATTTAACCCAATTCCTTGATTTTAACGTTAAAAAGGCGATTCTTGAAGAAATTTACTTTGTTAATAAGATTTCGAGTCTTTACAACAACTCATGTTAAATGAAAGTCCCAAGCTTTCTGGTGGGCGTGGTTTATGTTGGAATTACGTCACATTTACGAACAGGATATGTAGGCCTATGCTTATTGTGTTTGTCAGAATCATTTATCTATTCTGTACCAGTTCAAGCTTATTGCAGGCAAGCCTCAAATATACAAAATAGAGGTTTGCAATATTCCCATAATCAATGCTAAAATGCATAAAGCGAGTTCATGGCAGATTTATTTATCTTGAAAATTTATTTAGATTTTGAATTGTTATGGACTTTCAAAATGTAACATGCATAATAATGTATGCTTAAAGGAAGGATCATTTGCTTCATATCTGCTCAGACAGAAAATTATTAGTTATACACATGACGTGAACATTGCACGTTTACAAAGCCGATTCCGCATGTTCCCGTTTTAAATCGATATAACCAGACACTATTATTCCGTGCTAGCAATTGAATACTGACCATGTTATGTAAAATGACCAACATCAGAGATGTGCGATTTTGTTTTTAACCGATGCCAAGGACCTTCACGATTAAGAATGATCGATTCTTATACGAACAGAAACGTCCTATTTTCGGTCACGCATATTAAATTATGATTAATTTATGTAGTACATAATTATTAAACAGGCTGCAGCAGGGAATCCCACACATCACCAACACTATTTTTTTTTTTTGAAAGCGGGGACTGACGGGGTGGGGAGATGCTTTGCCATCTATAGTCCACAGCAACTCATCATTGAATGGGGATCACGAGCGAGATGTGCTAATAGGGGTTAAATAACCACAAGTCCATAAAGGACACCGATCGACTAGGTTAACATTTTAAGTATTATAAAACAAATAAACAACAAATCTACAATACAATCTAGAGCAAATTGAAGTGGCAGTCTGGGGATTATTAGAAGAGGATACGACTTTTTATATCAAATAATCAGTTATACAATCTATATAAATACCTTGTGATACTTCCTGGAAGTTTCGCTTTGCTACCTTACTTGATGTTGATGATGACTGGACTGCACTGTGACTCCAGGGGAAGAGATCTAGAGAACGACGGAGACAGTTGAGGTGTTCTCGAGATGAACGCCGCGAGTGCCTTTACCACTCTCCAGCAAGGGTTTTAAAAGGCTGACGCCTGGATGAACCTTATTGGTTCTAAAAGGCGCCCAAAACCCATTTACAGTTAATTGTGCCTTTGGGACTTCCCTCCTACTTGAAAGTGACCATCAATCAAAATAGGAACAGACCATTCATTAAGGACGACCAGGGTAAGAAAATACAAATAAATTGGGTCATCCTTTGTTACTATTAGTGGTCGTATCTGCATACCCACTGTACTGTTACAATGAGTTAAAAAGGCTGATCTCGACTTTTGTGGCATGTTGTCTCCTATTTAAATACCCAATGAAATGAAACAGGTGGTAACATATTGGATAATAGGATTTATCTTTTGACAAAGGGAATAACTGTTAACTCTTTTTAAAATAGTTAATCAGATTATATAAGGGCACAACAAAGTGCATTCTTTGGAGATGAGACGCTTACCAATACCGCCCTTACTCCCGCTGAGTTGTCCCTTTCTTTTCTAGCCTTACTTGTTAACCTAATCATGTCAAACGCTTTGACGTATTCTTTCTGCTTTTCCAATTTTGATCGATGGTCACTTTCAACAGGGAGGGAAGTCCCAAAGGCACAATTCACTGTAGATAGGCTTTTGGGCGCCTTTTGGAACCAATGTTCACCCATGCGTTCACCTTTTAAAACCCTTGCTGGAGATGAATAGAGGCACTTGCGGCGTCCATCTCGAGAACACTTCAACACCTCTCCTGGTCGACAACCCTCCTTATCTGTATCTCTCTCCCTGGAGTCACAGTCCAGTCATCATCAACATCGGTCAAGGAAGGTAGCAAAGCGAAACTTCCAGGAAGTATCACAAGGTATTTATATAAATTGTATAATTGATTATTTGATATAAAAAGTCGTATCCTCTTCTAATGATCCACAGACTGCCACTTCACTTTACTTTAGGTTGTATTGTAGATTTTTCGTTTATATTTTTACTTAAAAAAATTTTACCTAGTCGGTGTCCATTATGGACCGTTATTCAACTCATACAATGTCTAGTTTAAAACTTGCTAACTGTAGTTTTAGATGGCAAAGCATCTCCCCCACCCCGTCAGTCTCCACCACCAGAAAATAGTGTTGATGTGTGGGATTCCCTGCTGCAGCCTGTTCAAAAGGGGACATTTCTGTTCGTATAATAATGGATCATTCTTGATCCTTGACATCGGTGAAATACAAAATTACGCCTCTCTGATGTTGGTCATTTTACATAACACGGTCAGCATTCAATTGCTAGCACCATGAGCGGCAGCAGTGCCTGGTTATCGGTTTAAGACGGGGACGTGCGGAATTGGCATTGTTAACGGAATGTTCACGTCATGTGTATAACTAATAATTTTCTACCTAACCTGATATATGCTTAAAGGAAGGAACCTCTGCTTCATATATGCATGTTGCATTTGAAAGTTCATAACAATTCAAAATCTAAATAAATTAAAGTTAATTAAATCTGCCATTAACTTGCTTTACGCATTTTAACATTGATTATGCGAGAATTGCAACCCGTTTATTGTATATTTGAGGCCTGCCTACAATAAGCTTGAACTTTTCGATACGAATCTTCTTCTTCTTCTTATCGGGTCACTACACAAGTCCCGTCCAGTGCTCCACACAGGCTCTGGCACGACAGTTCACGGCTTCCAGGTCATCTTGGGTGCATGGTTCTGGCAGGAGTGGGCAGACTAGCAGGTGTTCCATTGTCTGTTCCTGGCCGCAGTCACATGCTATTTGTTCATCTCCGAAACCCCACCTCTGCATTAGGACTCTACATCGTCCGTAACCAGTTTCTTAGACGGTTGAGGCTTAGCCAGAAAGGCCAAGTCTCACTGGAGCCGGATGCTAAGGATCTCCTTGGGGCTGAGGAGAGTCTATGTATGTGGAGTGGCCTGGGTGATTAGACCACAAGGTCAACCTTTGGTTGGAAGGGCTGGTATTAAGGGGCTCTACAGTGTTCAGAAAGCTGTGTTCTGATTTGAGCCGCTTGTCCGCTGGCTGTTGTTGAAAGAGTAGGTGGGTGGATTGTTTTCTTGTTTGTCCTTTTCTTTCTGGGACAGGACCAACCTTCTAATGTGGTGGGAGCAATACCACAAAGCAGGTAGAGGTCTTCTACTTTAGTTGGCCTAAGGCAACCAGTGATTGCTCTGCAGGATGAGTTTAGAGCTGGGTCAATCTTAGGCGCATGGGCCGACCTACTCCATACTGGTGATGCATACTCCGCAGCAGAGAAGCAAAGCGCAGGGGCTGTAGTCCGGATTGTACTGGCATCAGTCCCCCAGTTGGTGTTGGCTAGCTTCTTGAGGATGCTATTTCGGGCTCCAACTTTTGCCTTTGTATTGGCAATGTGGTTCTTATAGGTAAAGGGAGCGATCCAGTGTGACGCCTAGATAGACTGGGTTGTGAGTGTGCTTCAGTCTTTTCCCATACCAGCTGATCCTTAGTTGATGGTTGGCATCCCTGTTCTTAAGGTGGAATGCACTTATCTGAGTTTTGTCAGGATTGGCTCTCAGATGGTTGGTCGCGTAGTATGGGGCGAGTCCGGCCAGGGCATCGCTAAGGGTCTCCTCCAACTTCACGAAGGACTGGTTCTGGGTGGCGATACAGAGGTCGTCGGCATAGAGGAAACTCCTGGTGTTTGGATGGATCGGTTGGTCGTTCGTGTACACATTAAAGAGCAGTGGTGCAACACACTTCCTTGTGGGAGACCATTTTCTGTCTGCGCCATCTGCTGCGGTTGCCGTTGAGGACCACAAAGAATCGCCGGTTAGACAGCAGTGTCTGGATAAGTCCAGTCAGTCTCACATCCTTTGTCAGCTCAAGAATCTTCTGGTGAGGATTCTGTGGTTCACAGTGTCATAGGCAGCAGAGAGGTCCAATGAAGGTGCAGCTCGGTGATTAGCTTACCCTCATAGCCATCCTCAATGAACTGAGTGAGGTTTGGGAGTTGGCCAGTACATGACTTTCCTGGCCAGAACCCTGCTTGTTCCGGGATGAGATGTTCATCCACGAATGGGGCGATGCAGTTGAGAATAAGCTGCTCGAATTGCTTATATGTATGGCACAGTAGGGAGATAGGTCTGTAGCTCTTAGGACTGGCTGGGTCTTTGCCAGGCTTTAGCAATGCAATAACTTTGGCTTTCCTCCAAAGCTTTGGGATGTTGTTGGTGCTCAAGCATTTGTTGAACATGTTAAGGAGCCAGTTAAGGGCACCTGGTCTAAGGTGTTTGATCTGCTCGCCAAGAATGTCGTCGAGACCGGCAGCTTTGTTGTTTTCATTGCTTTGATGGCAGCAAGCAGGTCGGTTATGGTGAACGGTTTAGTAAAGCCTAGGGCGTCTTGAGAGCTTAGAGTATCCGAGACCTTGGGGAGCCTGGCTCGTCCTGGGGGATGGTCAGGGTTACCCCGACTATTCACTAGGAGTTGGTGAGCGACTTGGTTGGCAGTGACTTGAGATCTTGGTTGCGCCTTTTGTATAGTCGTTACCCAGTATCCGGATCGTTTTCCATGCTTTCCTGCTGCTGTGTGTCATGTCGGTGGATTGTATGAATTCCTGCCATTTCCTCCTTCTAGATTCAGCAATTTCCTTGGTCAGATTTTCTCCAAATTCAGTGTCTCCTCACTAAAGGGTCCGTCTGGAAGTGTTCGATGTAATCTTCATACAGCGCCTTGGAGTGGTCCGTCAAGCCTTGAATGTAGCTTGCGGCAACCTCAGGATGTTACGCCTTGAGGATTTCTTCATCAACTCTACAAAGGTGTCATAGTTTTGGGGGTAGCAGGTGGGTCCTGGATAGAAGAGTCAAGGTCCTTAGCAAACTTTTCCCAGTTTGCCTTCCTCAGATTGAATCGGCGTCGGAAGGGTACTGCTCGTGGGATAATGACTGCATTAACCTTAAGCCCTATCGGTCGGTGCTGTGAGTGAGGGATTGGGTCGAGAACGACTTTCTCGCACTGGGTGGCAATCCTTGTAGATGTAAATATAAAGTCAGTATTGTAGCCACGTCTCCACCGTGCGCTATTGAAGGAAGGAGGAGCTTAGCGTCATGAATGAGGGACAGCTGGTTAGCATCTGCCCACGTCTCGACAAGTTCACCATCTTCGTTAGTTTCTCCGTATCCCCAGGTAGTGCTGTGGCTGTTGAAATCTCCGATGACCACATTCATCCTGCCATCAGTAGCTCTGCTGGGCAGGTCGAAAGGCTCACGAGGTGGCTTATAGACTGAGCTTATGGTGATTCCCATTAGGTCAATGGAAAGAACTTCGATGTTCTTATTATCTGATAGGGAAAGTTTGTCTGAGTCAAACCATTACGGACAAAGATCGCACTTCCGTGCTGGTCATGTGGTCTCACTGCGATGAGGGTCAATACGGAGATGCGAGGGCGAGCTCGTGAAGTCCCGCGATGAGTCTCCTGGAGGCAGAGAATGTCACAGTTGGTTTGTTTACAAAGGTCAGCCAAGAGTTCTTGTTTGGTGCCTGTAAGACCTTCAATGTTAGATGAGATGATACTCAGAGCCGGTCCTGACAAGGACCCGTGAGTTCGGCTCTGAGCCTCAGCAACAAATCGGTCATCATTGTCGTTGGTAGCCATGATTGTGGTAGTTACAAGTAAAACTTGAGAACTTGAGTACTTGGGTACTTGAGGTACTTGAGTGAATACGAATGAATACGAATGAATACGAAGCATATCCCGTAATTCCAACATAAACCACGCCCACTTCGCACGTGCTGGCTCCAACGATCATCAGAAGCCAATTGGAAATGTAGTGGCTACTCTTTACTTTTACGATTTACGCAAGAAATTAGAAAGCTTGGGATTTGCATTTAACATGTGTTGTAAAGACTCAAAATCTTATTAACAAAGTAAATTTCTTCAAGAATCGCCTTTTAACGTTAAAATCAAGTAATTGGGTTAAATTACATACAACGGTATGCCAGAAATTGTTAAATTTTAAACGGACAATTATCTTCACGATCAGGGCAGACTTTCGACATGGAATGGATGTCCTGGTTTTAAGATGACCTGGTTTTAAGATGACCTAGAGAGCATGACACAATAACATAATATTGCAGTGATCGGACGACGGTAAAATGGTCTCATCGCGCCCCGTTATCTAGGCCAGTGTGCGCTATAGCGGGATATTTTCAGTTAGTTCATCTAAAACTAGGACGCCAATTAAATTCCCCGTTGAAAATCTGCTTTGATCGTGACGATATTGTCCCTTTTTATTAACGGGCGTAATAAGCTGAAACTTTCACAGGATTGGTTGTTAATGCAATGCTGTACATTCCTTTTAAATTCGACATTCATGATCAGATCAATGCTATATGTACCACTAACTATACGAATTATTTTCCATTCGGTCCTATCATAATACCTTTTATTGTAATTATTTTCTTAATAAATGTTCGACGAGACGAACGTTTTGATTACGTTACCAAGAAATCTTCCAGTAAATGTCTAAGTCTGTAATCGGAAATGTTTACTTGCTGTCATCTATCTATTGAAGTATTCGCGAACTATTCGTACTGCATGGTCGACCGGTCGAAGCGAACAAATGTCTATCAGGCCACGACCATTGTTCTAGCTGGCGGTGCATCAAATTGAAATATTATAGCGTGTTCTGCGGAGTACCAGCAATATAACAAGTTTATTTTGTTTTCACTTCTTGCAATCAAAAACCCATGAAAGTTGGATGATACTCCCCTCTAAAAAGAAATATGTACCACTCTTGAGGTGAACATTATTTTGAGAAAGGTAAAGTACTTTTTGCCACGAGGGTAAAATTTTGTCATGTGACAGGCTTTCGACCAATGAAATTACACAATCTAAGACCATGATATAACAATGCTATATGTACCACTAACTATACGAATTATTTTCCATTCGGTCCTATCATAATACCTTTTATTGTAATTATTTTCTTAATAAATGTTCGACGAGACGAACGTTTTGAACACAATGAAATCGACCCAATGAAATAATCGGAAATGTTTACTTTGGTTTTTATACATATCTCTTGGAATTATTGGTTTTAAATTCTGGTGCAGGTGCCATGTCTATCGAGGCCACGACCATCTTCTATGGCGGTGACATCATCACCATGGACGAGAACAACCCGAAGGCTGAGGCCATTGCACTCGCCGGAGACACCATCCTGGCTGTCGGCAGCATTGAGAGCGTGTTCCGCCACGTCGGACAAAGTACCGATGTGTTCTTCCTCAACCAGCAGACTCTTATGCCTGGTTTCATTGAACCTCACCAGCACGCAATACAGTGCGCCCTCATGCGGAGCCAGTACCTTAACATCAGCGCGCTGAGTTACAGGTAATTAGGTCTGACCTGGCCCTCACTCCCGGTGTTCATGATTAAATTTAGAAGTCATATTTTGTCTCGGTAAAACCTAAAATGATATTTTGCAATCCATTAGGATTTAGGAATGTTCCACTGTATATCAGTTTTACATGATATCGATTTGGAAAATATATGTTCAATTCGACCGACTATTTGCAATGATAGCGAAAATGGCATCTAGTGTGTCCGTTATAGTTCAGACGCAGCGTTGTATTTCATATTAGATTCAAAGCTATGACAGCTATGAGGTTCAGTGGCGTAGCTGAAGGGGATGGGCAAGGCAGGGCTACCGCCCCACTTGTTGGTAAAATTCCGTCTGTCGGTAAATTAAAAAACTTGTTGGTCTAATTGACATAATTTGTCGGTTCATTTGAGTTTTGTGTTGGTAAATTTACCCCCTCCCATAAATAAATAAATAAATGTATAAATAAATAAATGTATAAATAAATTAAATTTATAAATTAAATTTCCATGCATAATCTTATTTAGTGTAAAGCTAACGATACTAACCATCTCTTAAACAATTTTTGTTTTTGTCGGAGGTGCTGTCCCTTTTTTATAATTTTTTTTTTTTTATTGTTTAAGTAAGGGAAAGCTTACTCTTTCCTAAACTCTGTAAAATTAGAATGATTTCACAAAATATGCCTGAATTTTCCCCGTTTTCTTGTCAACGGCAAAACATAAGCTGAAACTTTCACAGGTTGCCTGGTTAATTATATTAATATAAAGATTAAGCATACTCTTAATAGCAGATTACCAATGTTGTACCTCCACTTTTAATTAAAAACCTCAATGGATACATTACTATCTGTAAACCGATTATTTTCATTTTACCATTAATTAATTTGCCGGATCTTAGCTATCGGCCTGTTTTTTGTATATCGTCGCGTGTCCTGTGTAATGTTTTATCAGGCTAATGACAAAGTACAATAATGATACAGGAGTCTTATAACGAGTGAAATATATCATGATTTGATACTCTACAAGCGCTTTACATTTTTATCCCTGGCCATTCGGCCAATAAACATTCAGCTCCCTAGGAGTATACATCTCTGTGCCGCCGTACATACGAACCATCTCTAACACCATCTAAGATACCCATTGTTACTCCTGGGGTGGAGAGAAGCAAATACGATAAAGATTCATGCTCGAGGACACATTCATGGTCAGGATTCGAATCCACTTTCTGAAAACTCGGCCATTAGAATACAAGTCTGGTGCGCTAGACTGATACGGACATTTTAACTCAAAGGCAACGTTATTCACTTGTTCCTACATTTTCACACAAAGTATTTATGTTCATGCAAATTATTGGCAAGTATTTATTTCTGATGCACTAGAATATATTTATTGTTGTCGGTATGAAATGTTTAAATCAATCAATCAATCACTAGGTCATACAGTGAAATCTACAAGGTGATGTCGGATAAATTGAGCGAAATAGCGGCCATACCAGACAACAAGAACTGGGGCATTTTCTTCGGCTGGGACCCTGAGCTCATCTCTGATCTGCCGACTCTGAGCGCCAACTTCCTGGACACTACTTTCTCCTCCAGCATTCCCATTGTTGTGGTTGGTCAAAGCGGTCACGTGGCCTGGGCTAATCATCCAGCCCTTGATCTTTCACAAGTGAGTGTGTATATAATTTTTTATACCACTGTTCTCTATACTAACTGTATTGGCTGCTCAATGATGACTGAACTATATAACCATGAAGTCGCCATCAACCATTTTGAATCGTTCAGTATAACCACACGAAAAAGATTTCAGCCCCACTCCAAGGTAAATCTGAGGCTCTCCATGACGGGCAACATCTTTGATTTAGGTATATGACGCACAAAATCACATGTCTTATTCACCTTTTAAATGTGTATTGTTACAACACATGATGTTATGCCTTTTTGTATATCAAAGAAACCACGATAGAAACACATCAACAGGTACAATGTTGTCGCGACAATTGAATGAATCAGGACTCGATCCTGCGACCTCTCTTTCCGTCTCTCGCTCCTCTTTCTGTCACTCTATTATTCTATTATGTGTTACACTTATTTATTACATTAATTGTCAGATCAATGAAACTACAGACAGTCCCTCTGGCGGCACCATCGTCAAAGATGCCAACGGAATTCCTACAGGACAACTGTTTGAAGAACCAGCCATCATGGCAGTCATGGCCAATGCACCCTTACCGGATGCAGCCGTTATGGAGACTGCGTTTCGCGACCAGTGGATGGCCTACGCCGAAGCCGGAATAACTACCGTCACCGACCTGGCCTACATGCCGACACCGGAGATGGACGCTATGCTGACGAAAGCTGCGGATGATCTCGACAACTTTCCAATCCGTCTTGGTAAGTAGGGTAAACAAGCTGAAAGCGTATTTGATTTAGTTGCCACATGTAGTATTGTCGTAATATTGTCGCAAATAAGGGTCGCAAATAAGTTGTCAAATGAGTCGACGATCGTCTATTCGTTGCAGCAGTTGCACGTTTGTTGTCAAAGGGGTCTATGGGGGTGTTCATGTATCGACATTCAAACCGAGCATTTATAACAAAATGACAATAGGTCCTCGGTTGCTATCACGATAGCTCCTCGGTTGTCGTAACAATAAAAACAATGGGAGGTCCACATTTGCAAGTGTTTAATTATGTGTATAGAGAGGGGATTTCAATAACCGCTACTTCTCCCTCATATCCTAACAAACATTAAACAAATAATAGTATTGGTTAAAGAAATTCTTGCATCGGGTGATAACCAATTGATTTAATTTGCCCTACACCGTGTGTATAGCGCTGCATACTTGGTGCTTTTCGAATGGCCTGCTAGAATCCTCTATCGTCATCGGGCAAGCTCGGTGGTCAAGAGGTTAAGACATCTGCACTTGTAAGTAGCTTCGAATGTAGCCTGTGACGTTTTTCTCTGACACACGTCGGGGTAGGGCAAATTAAATCATTTAACAATTGCTGTTTTGAAATATTTTTGTTTTTCAAATAATTCGTATTATCGAGAATACGTTTTGAGAAAATGAGATTTCTTTACAAAACGAGCAATCGTAATGGCCCAATCCATGACCGTAACACACGAACACCCTTTTTTCCTATAGCTCTTTATAGAATGACGCATGCAGTGAGGGACAACGAGATGATGACCACACTACCGGCGGGCCCCATATATAAATGCTGCGGCAGTCTCGGCCGTCATCACCCAGTTGCAAAGGGCGACAGCAGCACTAGCGCCAGCAACTCGGTCGGTGTTGGCAACTACAGCTCCAGGCTTTGGGAAGCTGGACTGAAACTAGTAGCCGATGGCTCCCCGCATTGCGGCACCGCTGCCACCCAAGAGCCGTATTTACAGGGTCCGCTGACCGAGACCCTGGGCTTTCCCCCAGCCCCTGGTTACGGCACCTTGAACATGGTGACAGATGCGCTCTTTGACACCATCAAGAGATCTCACCTGCAGGGAAAACAGCTGGCAATTCACTGCCACGGGGAGCGGAGCTGTGAACAAGTCCTTAGGGCATACGAACAGGTATGTAACATTAGGACGGGTCGATGATTCAGCCAGGGAATGTTTCAAAAGGTTATTTTTGGTATTGATGCCTTCTCACCGCTGCAGAGGGTTACGACTTGCATTGAGCAGATAATGGTGACATGTCGGCAGTATCCGCTCAATGAACATCGTAGCCCTCTTGTGGTGAAACCTCACCCCGTCTACGAGTCCGTCCCCGTCTCCATTTTTATTGCGTACAGAACCATCTGGTGTTCACGCTAGAAATACATGTAATTCAATCAGCGACACTCGAAAACACTGAATACACAATGCTGAGGTACAAATTCATAACAATTGTTATGACATCTTTCCCCATCCTCTATTTATCCCTCCTGCTTTTGGCTGGTTCCTGTCGATTTTACACTCTTTTGAACACTACAATGGAAGATTCTGACCGTCTGCCAATAGCTATTGTCAAGAGATTACAGGAGTAGTTAAGTCGTGATTTCTGTTTCTTTGTGTACCCACCAGGCCCTTGTGAATTATGGTAGGATTAAATCGAGTTTAAGTGATCACTTTATTTGGCAACGAGGATCCGACAGATAATGAGCTTATAATACCTGGAGGGAACCGGCCAAATTTTGGACGTTGGGGAAACATGTCCTCCCTTACTATCCGCCATGTTGTCGGTGTAGCTTTCCATGGTTATCCACTCTAAGTAACATTTGGTGTGAAAAAAATTACACTTTGCCAGTTTATCGTGAAACCTTTTTATTGTAAAATGCTGCTCTTGCAGTATACGTTTCCTATCAAGTTTAAATAAAACGATTTTGTTATTTCATCATTGCCAGTCTGGTAATTGGAATGCACATGGAACTTGTCTGCACGTACGGCTTTAGTCTTGAGCCCAGACGTTCTGTGAATGTGTTTATATCGTGCTGTACCCGCTTACTGTGTGAATTGCAAACAGATTTCTAAGGATGTCTTGATGCAAGACAAGAAGACGTGTCAGATTATTTTTTCAAGTGGGAGCAAGATTGCCAAATCTGGATCGGTGTATTTCATTTAATCCGACATCCTTAATGGGCATGTGTGCTTTTGTATGTGTTAAATACACATAGATCGAATGAGGATCAGTGACTAATGTCACATGTAACCAACCGAAATAAAGTTATTATTTTGGCAATGATCAGGTTCTCGCACGGTGCAAGACCATGGACAACCGTCACCGGATGGAGCATCTTGGCATCATGCTGCCGGAGCAGATCGTCCGAGCTGGGAAGATCAACTTGGCTCTCTCCTTCTTTGTGGACCACCTCCGCTTCTACGCATTGGTCTACAAGACGGACACATTCGGTGACCGAGTCAACCGCTGGACGCCGCTGTCTGAGGCAACGAAGAATGGAGTCACTTGGACTATTCACCAGGTAGATCAACACTAAATGTTAAACGCCATCTAGAATATCAATGTAGCAACACTGGTTTGAAATGGAAGTATATAAATGTATCCATACTTGAAAAGAATCGGAAGATATTTTTGTATAAAAACTACCTGTGAAATAATTTCACGAGTTTTACTAAAACGATAACATTTGATATAGCATCAACTTTACACCAAATAAAATTCATTTAAAAATGTAATCATGTTTTTCTAGATTATCAATATTATGTACATAATAAAACGGACACAAGTCATACAATAGTACTAGCTGGACCTATCTGTAAAATGCATCCACATAAAACAATAAATGTACAGAAACCAACCATCCAAGTTGATTAATATTTTGTTCTATCCATTCTGGACTGATGATCCATTTAAATTGGAATATAGTTCGTTTTATCGAAAATAACTTCTCGGGGGTGTGCTGGATACGGGCGTTTAGCCAAGTACCCATAAATGTTGCCCGTGGGATTGGAAATTAAAACAAACTCCTGCAGTGGATATATAAGTGTTGGGTTCTACTTTTTCTGCCTTTGTGATCGGTTAAGGGGAGCGTAGGCCTCTTGACCCTCCTGGCTTCGCTAATTGTTTTTACGATATACCATTGCGATCTTGAAATAAAATAAGCTTTGGCTCCTTATTCGCCCATTTTCTTTTTCGGTTACTTCCAATAATATACGCCACCCTTTTAAACCCTTGTTGTCTGGTAGTGGCCATATTTTCAGTAATCGTGACATATATCTTTTTATGGATTCTCGCAGGACCACCCCACCTTCCCAGGTGAGGCAAACCCCTTCGCCAACATGAAGACAGCAGTGACTCGCTGCACCAGAGATGACCCTAACACTCCCTACGGTCCAGAGTACCGCGTGTCCATCGACGAGGCTGTCAAATCCTACACCATCAACGCAGCCTGGCAGCTGCACATGGACAAGCAATATGGCAGCATCACAGTCGGCAAGAAGGCCGATTTGGTCGTGATGTCTAAGAACCCGTACAACGTGGATCCCTTCCACCTGGAAACTATCAAGGTAATCGAAACCTTCGTGGATGGCATCCGCAACAAGTTAGCCATGGTTAAGACCATCCCTAAGATTGACGTTAAGTACCTAGACAAGCCAGAAAAGAACCCGCGTATGAAGTAACTTTGCCCAGTAATTGCCACATTCGAGTTATTTTGGAACATCAAGGGAGCGATTGAAGTGGGTTAGTCTCGGATCACAAGAAGCTGCTTTGATACACGCTGCACAACCACTACAGCGCACTATCACAAAGACGGTCAGCTTGCATAATAATTGACAGCCACATTTGTTAGGGGAGAAAACAATGACACTGATTACTGTCGCCGACGAACTGAGCTCAATGTCCGTGTGACAGTGCGCTGTGGGTTGTATTGAGTGTCTTTTGAGATACTGCGTTGGAGTGTGTATCAAAATTACAACGTCTTGACCCAAGACTACTAGTCAATCACGGGTACCCTAATCAAGAAGTTCCCACAACCCTGTCTCTGCTGCTCTTCAAAATAGCAAAAATATTGGCAAATTATTATTTCTCTTTCGACCTGAAACGAACGCCCCCATAAAAAATGAAGACAAATTATTAACAAAATTAATAAGATAACAAAAACGACATTGCTGTGGTTCATGTTTGTCAAATTAGCTTGCATCATTTTGTTATAAAAAACGTCATCAAAAGCATTTTGTTTAGATTAATGAATTTAATCCTAGATTAGAATAAAATTTCTTAAATGATTATATTTAATGGTGTTTTGTTTAAATCCTTCAAGGTATATCCTAACAGACATAATACAAAGCCTACGATAAATTAATAAAAGTTGTTAGAAGTTTTGCTTGAAGATTGCAGTGCTTATGCTATTATAATACGCGTTGATTTAAGCCTGTGAAAACCAGTTGTAAACGACATGTACAGAAAGTAAACATTGTTTCATCGGAAACTTACCGTGAATTAGATTTGCCATTATACACTCGTTTTAGGTAGATCAAAATTGGACAAGGATATTTCTTTAAATATTGTTCTTTGTAACAATTATTGAAATTAATTAACATTGATATTTCTGTTGTCGGAAGTGTTACTTGAGTATAAGAACGTTTCAACAATAAAATAACTGAGCATTTCACAGAAAACTTTGAATTTAGCGAGTTTTGTTTTCCTTGTAATTTATATGTAATATCATCTCTACACATCAAACGTAAGGTATAGAATTGGTAATTCGAAAATAACAATTTTCCAATTGTCGTGTGAAACTAAACTTAGTGCAAGTCTTCCCTTTTTAAACCGAACAATGTAAATAATACAACACAGCGTCAGTGCACAAAATGTATCTATTTTTTGAAGATGCTTCAATCATGTTTAAAATGTTCGCAGAACCGACTATCTAAATATTAATATTTTAAAGGGCGAATGTTTTTTTTTACCTGAATCGAATTATGAATTTTTCAAGTTATGTATGTTTTACAATCAAATGTCGGATCTTTTACATACATTTTTGATCAATGCAGACCCTGGCTGATTCGTAGACTTTGCCTTACCAAAAATGTAGGCGTAACCCGCCTCATATCAATTCAAATATGGCCCATAATTATGACATTCGTGTAATCGTATCCCTAAAGAGATCGGCACTTAGGATTACATTTTCATTGTTTCTTAATGCAAATAGTTATGCAAAGTTACAATAACTAATAAGTGAAGTAACTTATAGTAACTTTATTATTCTAAGCCCCTCTAGATTTTCTTCAATACAACTCTGCGTTACCAAACCAAGGTTGGAAGTGGAAATAGTCTGGTCCCTCTTATGATAATTGACACTTTAATTTGTATGGATTGAATCGGACAAAGTTGACTTTAACGCAATAACGGTCTATTGCTTCACGGGTGGACCCAACTAATAACATAATAGAAACCAATGTTAAAGTAGGTATTCGCCTCGTGCGTATCGTCGCCCTCTAGCGGTGACATGCACTTCATGTGCGAGCTCCGGGCTCTGAACAGTTCCATTTACCGCCAATTTACCGTTCAAACACAAATATTTAGTACGGTCGCAGCGCTCTCATGTCGCGGCGTCGCTTCAATGATGAAATAAAGCCATAGAAAACCGGATATTCTCACTGCTGGATTCCACCCTCTCACCTACTACCTTCCAAATACCATACTCTGTTTAATGTTTTTGAACCCCTCGACTTGTAATTAAATATGAGGAATTTTTCTACCCAAAAAGACATTTCAGCAGCCATATGGTTTTGGTTTAAGTGCACAAACATTTCCCTAGTAACCGTTATAATACTAGAATGGAACCAGTAGCGCACATGAACCGGTTAACCAGTGATAAATGCTAACTTTCAAGGTCACAGCCATAGTTACAGTTGCTATGGGCGGCCGCCAGTGAAAAACAAGGACAAAATTCAATGTTTGTTTTAAATAATGTAATTAGTGAAAAACCTGATAAAATCAATATTCCTCTTAAATACTTACTGATGGCCGTCCATACAAAATGGCGCTCGAACCCCTGTATTGCGTGATGGCGCCCTCATATGGCCGTGGACGAGCAAATGGGAAAAAATAACCGAATGGTCAAAATAATAGTAATATAAACTTTCGCATTTTACATTATACAAAGCAATAATCTACAAATTTCCAGGGTTTGTCCCCTCGCCCACCCTACCCCACCCCACCCTCTCGCTCTTCCTCATGACCGATCAACCACTTGAATTCCCCTTCCGCTTTCCCCCTAAAATACCTCCCTTTATAGGTCCCTCGCTCCGCGCGGATACCCGCTAGTCTCCACAAAATAAGATGCTTTATATGGTGTCCATCATAGACTTCTGTACATTGTTTTACGTCGCACTTTGACTCGCAATTTGACCTTACCTTCTTGTGTGTGGGTGTACATTTATTTTATTGTATTTTTAATATTTAAGTAAAACATTTAAGCAGTATTTCAAATAAAACTGCGTAACGTTTGGGAATGCCGGTTCGGAGGAGGGGGGTAAGTCATTGGGAATGTCACGGGTTAACCTCTATAGTGAATAATATTCATGTTTGGGAAACACACAAGTAGGGTCTCAAAAACCAATCCAGGTGTCGGCTTCAAGTCCCAACGACATTGGATTTAAAACCCGGGTCCATAGAGGTAGAACTAAGGTGAGGAAAGTAAGACCCCCCCCCCCCATCACCCGATCGTCAAATAATGTTGAGTTCGCCAAGGACTCTCAGATCATGATTGGGTCCAAAAATAGAAGGGGTTTTTATTTGTTTGTCTTAGGGCTACTTAGTCTAGCCTTCTCACATGCCAATGTCCATGATTTGATCGATACATATTTATTGATATATATTTATTGATCATATCAGTTCTTTACCTTTTCTTGTCCATTTTAAGGAGACAGCAATCACATTATTCTTTTAAACCCTCATCGCCCTTATTTTTACAGGCTAGGAGAGGAGTGGAAGATCATGAACTATTCATAAATTAAAAAGAAAAATCATTTGTCAAGAAGGAAAACAAAAATATACACGTGCAATGTTAAACTCTTGGAAAAATTTCACGGCTGTCCTGTACAAAACTGCTTTCCCGAGGATGGACTATTAATTATAGCCAACTATTTAAAGATATTTCACTCCTGTTTTACTATAAAACTAAGCTTCTTACTATTATTTTGTGAAATATTTCATTTATAAGTATTTGCATTCCGTTCTATCAGGAAATCATCTATGTTTCGCTGAAAACAAAACATTTTCAACAGAATACACTGGCGATACACTGTTAAAGGCATTATGTAGCATTGGTAATCTGAGCCACTCTCTGGGGAGAGGGTGGGAACATGTCCCCAAAATGTGTGACAGGAGACAGTAATGACAACCCTTACCAATCTACCCTCTTCCCTAAAATGAAGTATTCAGAGCACAACCTTTAATAATATTATGATGACAGATTCCCTAATATGCCTTTTTGTGTCAAATGTAGCTTTTGTATTCAATTGTCCAATTTCCGTTTTATATCCAAGTAGCGCAGATATATATGTTTTCCAGAGTGTGAAATTTTATGAACATACATTTGTAGCGTTATTTTAAATCAAACTTCAGACCGCATAACATTTATTTGGGAATGTCGATTCGGAAGGCTGAATTCTTCATTTATAGTTATTTTATCCTTGGTAATCTGATCAGTGAATACCATTGTTCTCCACTGGGGCCCACTCGTTTGAATTTGAAGAATACAAGGAAGAAATTTCACACAGGCTCCCAAAATCCAACATGCATGTCAGTTTAAATCCGAATGGCGTTGGATTCAAGTACAGCTACATCTAGTTCACCAAGGACTCTCAGATCATGTTGCATTAGAGTCAAAAGTAGATAGGCCTATTATTTGTGTGCTATAATCTTAATATACTCGATCTAGCCATCTCCCACTCATAAAGCTGACGATTTGAGCGATATATATTTATTGATCGTATCAGCTGTTTTCCTTTTCTTGTTCATTCCAAGGACACGCCATCTCTTTTTGCATTTGTTGTTAGGTTTGGTTTGTTACATATATACTTAAAAATCGACTTGAACGGCTTTGATAGGGCCTATTTACTTATTTTTGCTGAAGGTCATTCAACATTTCGTCCCTAATTTGCCATAGTGACCAATACGACTTTTTTCAATTTTAAGTTTTCTCGCCCATTAGTACATTCAGGAAGAGACCTACCATTGTATCTAATCCACATGCATGTATTCCTTATAGTTTTGGAGATAGAGCATGCATTCAAATGACGAATGCTCTAACTGGCTATTTTTGTAATTTGGCAAAGTGACCAATACCGGAGTGTCGTGGCCGAGCGGTCTAGCGCACCGAACTCAAGTTCTGGTGTTGCCAGCAGCAGGGTGTGGGTTCGAGCCCCGGTCGTGACACTTGTGTCCTTGAGCAAGGTACTTAACCATAATTGCTTCGTCCTTCGGATGGGACGTAAAGCCGTAGGTCCCGTGTGTTGTATAATGCACGTAAAGTGGATTGTCGTGCGGTCTAGTGCACTGAACTCAAGTTCTGGTGTTGCCAGCAGCAGAGTGTGGGTTCGAGCCCCGGCCGTGACACCTGTGTCCTTGAGCAAGACACTTAACCATAATTGCTTCTCTCCACCCAGGGGTTAAATGGGTACCTGTGAAGGCAGAGATGGTTTGCTCTATATGCGCTAGAAATGGCAGCAATTGAGCTGTATACTCCCCAGGGAGCTGAGATGGTTTCAGGAATGATTTATGAGCCTTATGAGCCTCATGAGCAGGGATAATAATATAATGCGCCTTGAGCGCCACTTAGTTGGTGGATACGTGCGCTATATAAATCTATACATTATTATTATTATGCTAACTTAATTCGGGATTGGTCACTATGGCAAATTAGGGACGATTTGTTTCACGAGTGCTTACATGATATTTAATAATCCATAAAGATGGTTTCTTAATATACAACAAACATCATTTTGCCAAGCGTTCATAGCCTCCTGATTAGCGAGTTTCATGAAAAGCCATCCTGACATGCATTGTGGGAGCACCTAGCCGCACCCACGACTCTATATAATTTTTCAAAAAGGAATAAAAAAAGAAACATTTAAAAAATTAATAAAAATAAAACTCTTGAAAAACTTCCACTGCCATCCAACAAAACCGACAGGTGCATTTACCGCTTTCCTTCGCGGTTCCCATTTTACATCCCAGTATTTTAATGTTTTCCAGAGCAAACGTGGATATTTCATGAGCGTGCATTTTTACAGAAGCGCATTGCTGCCAAATTGACTCACTCACTCACTCCGTCGTCCCAAGTAGTCGCGATGCCGCAGGCTTGAGTCGGGCTGACACGCCACACAACTCTGTCCTGCATGCAGCTGACTAGCTCCTCCTTGTTCTCTACTCCTATGTCCTTAATCAGTGTCTTGAACATGGTCTTGGCAGGTCTTCCGGGCGCGCGCCTGCTGCGAGTGGGCTCCCACACTATGACATTGTTGGCTGGCAACTCTGGGTGTCGGAGGCAATGCCCAGCAAGGCTGAGCCGCCGCGCCTTTACTTTCTCGCTCAGTAGGGGATGTTGCCGTAGAGCTCCACGATGGTGATGTGGTCCCTCCATGAGACATTCTGTGCCATCCGTAGCATTCCGGTGTAACAACCTTCGAGAGACTTGGTCATTGCCTTGGTGAGGGTCCAGGACTCGCACCCGTACAGCAGGATGGTTTCGATCGCGGCATGAAAGAATCTGAGTTTGAGAGGCTTAGAGAGCCGAGATGTCCAGATCTTCTTCATGTCGTGGAGGGCTTTCCATGCGAGCGCCTTCCGGACCTTGATGTCTTTCTCTGTGCTCTGCAACGTGGAGCATAGGTACTTGAAGTCGCCCACCTTCTTGAGCGAGGAACCTCCGTTGGTCTTGAGCAGAGCATGGTCTCCGATGTTATATGTAATGTACTCCTTCTTGGCATTGAGATGGAGTCCTACCTTCGCACTCTGACTCGACTCTGCTCAGTAACTCCCGTGCCTCTGTGATGATGCCAAATTGAAGGTTATATTTTAATCATTGAAACAATGTTCTTGTTAAAATAATTGTTTGTTTTGGTTGTCTGCAGTAGACAATTTATAGATAGCCCACATCGTGATCAAAAGAATTTCGTGGGAGACACTTTTCAAAAATCAGAAACTTCATCCCCTGTGATATTTCTAAGCACTGTATTTCTCCTGTGGGCAGTGTATAAAGTAATATATTGTGTGTGCCTCAATATATTGTGTGTTTTTATTTCACCTATAATCCCAAAAATCTGGAACCACCGCTGCCTCTTTTATGAAAATTTCCTTGCAACCTATTATGCATCATTTCCAATGTGAAAAATGGGGCTTGTGGATTATGAGTTCCAGTCCAAATTACCAATGGGATATCACACATTTGATGGCATTTAGAGCTCAGCTGCCACATCTGGATAAGACGGCTTGTTCCAGCCAGACTCTTCCATCAGAAGACAACACAAATCAAACACGGTTTTATCGTACGGGTAGCAGCTTTTGGAGGTACATTCATCTCAACACAGACAAATCTCATCGTCGTTGACTCTGCACAAGTGGTTCTGTGGAAGGATAAACTATAGATGAGCGTAGGTCTACCACATGGATTCATCTGATTCCAATAGTGACGAATACGATGAGTATTCCATAATAGAACGACTTCGTCAAGGTTATCCTGAGAAAGAGTGTTATGCAAAGACAATAATGGGTCGTATGGATAAAAACAAGTAAATGCTAGGAAGTTTAAGCAAACAGTAAAAGCATTTACTTTGGAGTAAAAGCATTAAGGAAAAGCAAATGCTTGAATTCGTATGAATAAAAATTAGATTTTACTGTTCAGCATTTGCTAATTGAAATCGTAGTAAATGCTTCACACTTGTGGTTGAATGCATAGCTGAATAGTTTATAATAGGGACTCCATTGTGTGTACGAAGAGCAAACCGTAAGCTAACAGGGGTGGTTTAATGAAATCTCATCATGGCTGATATGTATAGCAATAGTGATTCTGACCCTGAAAATCTGCACGATGAAGACAACTTATCTGTACCTGCAAATTGCAAGCAAAATCTTTTTGTGAAACTTGTAAAACGATACAAGGTGCTACTTGCGAAGTCCCAGTTACCTAAAGTAAAAGCAGAGAAAGAGTGTGCACTCAAGAAAATGGCAGTTGAGTATCAGCGCGCAACTGTCATCTCCCTGACAGACAAGCAAATCATGAAAAAGCTGAACAACATGAAGAGCGATGTGAAACTGAAGTCTGATGTGTCAAAGACAGGAAACAAACCAATAAAACTGAAGGAGTGGGAGAAATTGCTGCTGGACCTGATGCAGACGCAATGTTGTTCGGTGATCAGTGAAGTAAAATGTAAATTACCAATTTTTTTTTTTTAAAGGGGGGGCCTATAATTTGTATTATTCGGCCTATAATTTGGCCTG